>JAGPOY010006132.1:0-10521 GCA_018983105.1 Silene uniflora
ATGTTTGGTGTCATTTGCTGTTACAAAGGGTACACACTCATGTAAAGAAGATTTAGCGAGCTCATTTGCAACTAAAAAAATTAGCATAAGGCCCGCTTGTTGTTCTGTACTTAGTGGTATTAAAGAAACGTGTAGGAAACCGGTTTTTTTCCAAGATTCGGCCTTTGCTGAGCAAGTGTCAAAGCATTGCGCGTCTGGTGGAACTGCGCCTGCACCCGAGTCTGGATATGGTGGGTCGTTCAGTGATACAACTGGAGTAGTTGCCCAAGGGCTTCCTGATGGACCGAGTTCCTATGAGATTTCGGGAGCTGCATCCGGACCTGGACCGGCTGGAAAACCAAGTTCATATGGATCTTCCGGTGGAGCCGGTGGGCCTATTAGTGAAGCCCCAAGCCAAAGGCAGGCTTAGTATATTTTTATTAATCCACACATTTTTATTGTCTAATTACTACTCCATATATACTCCATATCCGATAATCAAAATAACACATATTATACATGATGCTGCCATGTTATGATCTTAATTCTTAATTACCATCAAACCTGTAACATTTCTTCTCTTTTTCTTTTATTTATATTTAATTAAAGTATTATTATTATTATTATTAAGACATTATACTGAAGTAATATCTTTGTTAATTATTATTATTATTATTTATATTTAATTAAACTTTGACTGTCATTGTACTAAAAGAGATTAATTATTATTATTATTATTATTATTATTATTAAGACATTATACTGAAGTAATATCTTTGTTGTTAATAGTTTTTTCACTATCATATTTTCAACCAAACAAATTAATACTCGTATACAACAAACAAAATATATTCATAATCAAAGAGCGGTATTAGATGCTATTAGAGAACATTAGAGATACAGATTTATAATACTTTCAAATTAGTGGTTTTCGATTACAAGATGAGATTCAACTTGTGACGAGTCATTGAAAGACTAAGACGGAGATTAACAACTCTAGATATAACCCTTTAAAGTTGACCTTATGAATAAGACTTTAAAAAGCTCACATTTTCGATCGATTTGTTTCCTTTGATGGCCATGACATATGTCAGTTGTCACAACTCGACTATGGATATGCCTCGACTAGACCTTGATCACGTCTTCTCGGCTCTTAATGCCGCACCCAAAGATTAAAAATTACAACAAAGCTTTTAATAAATTCCAAAAACATAAGCAATTTCTTAGGATGGTTTACTAGTTCTAGCACCCATATACTAGTTCAGTTGGGCATCACCCAGAGACCGGAGAAACCAAAATTGCAAGGGCATTCGCAAACTACAGACATTGCCCTTCACCCGGTCTGTCGGACCAAAAAAATAGGTACAACAAAAAAAACTGCTATCATTAACTACCAACGGTGAGGATCTCGCTGGCTATCTGAGTTATGCTTATCATACCCTCGTCCTCGACCTCTTCCTACACTTGCAGGACCGGGATTTGCATTTGAAGGACGCCACGTGGGACGTTGACATTGCCAAGTTGGATTTTGATGACTATTCGGCGCATTTCCTGAGGGCCAGAAGCTACCAGTTTGACCGCCCCTGTAATTTGCTTCAGGAGGCGATATTTTCAGGCTTCCCAATCTTGTATTCACATTCGAGGGACAAGTAGTCGACATTGTGCTTCTGTTAGAATCCGGTGCTGAAAAAGGATGCGGGTTGAACCATCCTCGAGAAGCAGTAGAATTAGAAGATTGGCCATAACCAATTTGACTTTCCTGGTTTGGAGAGCGATTACTGTAAGGCTCGGATGTGTTGAAATTATTTCCATTCCCAGTCCATGATGATTTACCATAACCACCGTAACTTTGCTGGTTTTGAGGGCGATTACCGTAAGGCTCAGAAATGTTGAAATTGTTTCCGCTCCCTCTACTGACGCCAGACCTCGAGGATTGACCATAACCACTGTAACTTTGCTGATACTGAGGGCGATTACTGTAAGGTTCGGAAATGTTGAAGCTATTTCCATTCCCTCTGCCAGTACCAGACCAACCGGTTCCAGCATGTTTGTGCATCATTGCTTCATCAGTTTCAACTCTCGGGCATTGTTGCGCTTGAATTCTATAACTAGGCAATAAGCAAATAAGCAAATAACTCGTCTACTGAGAGGACTCATTTTCACAATAAGCAAATAACTCTAATGTTTCAATCCCAAGACCGTCTCATAGGAAAATTTGTACATATAGAAGAAAACGAGTAAGCAAATTATTCGCATACCTAGTGCCAGGCTGCCTTCCCGTCCACTCATGCCAGATTGGTTTCTCCTCAATGTCGTTCTCAGATACAGTCTGCATATGATCCGACAGTTATAGCAACTAACGCTAATTAGATAACAACAAATAACAATTTGATACACCTACTCCATATTTGTGTACCTTTTCGGGGAGTTGAACGCCTTCTAACAAGCGAGGTGGTAGCACATTTGCCACAGGCAACTTAAAGTTACAGCACCTAAAGAAAACATCAAAATGAATGCATATTTTTCTGAAATGCAGAAGTTGAAGGTGCGACAAACGTTAAAAATTTAAGCTTACATAATACAATCTTGCGCATTCACAACATTTTGAAATTCCTCTTTATTTTCTGAATGCTGAATAATGTAGTCCAAGAAAACTACCGCACACCTAAAAAACAAGGCGGAGTTTAAGGAATAAATTTTGCTGCCTGCAATTTGATATCAGTACTTCAGTAGCAAAGATCAATTTTAACCTATTTGATCCCATCCAGAACAAATAATCGCTCATCTCGACATTTCGTTTTGCTTCATTCATCTGCCATTAGCAACTTTTTATCAGAACGCTAAAACAACTTCCAATCAGTGGAGAAGTTGGGTCAAGTTATACCTCAATTTTCGCCTCTAGTTGACAGGTTGCGTTTAGAAGCTTTTCCTGATCTATAAAAGGAAGCTTACAAATTCCCTGCCACAAAAACCTTTTTCCATCTGTATCAACTTCAAAGTCTTGAGCAGGAAACAAACCGAAATGATTAGTGAGTATTCCGGTTATCAAAATCTCAAACCAGTGTTTTCAAAGATGTCTTACCCCTGGGATAAAACTCGGCAATCTTCGAATCGCTACTAATCATAAGGTCCTGGTATGCTTTTGGAAGTGCATGTGCACTGCATAATTTATTCATTTGACATACACCATCTCAGATTTTAAGAAAAACAAATTAAAGAATTCAGAAACGGTTAGTTAGTATTGTATGAGACGTTCTTCTGTGCGAGACCAACCCAAATGTAGAATAGTGCTAAACCTTTTGGGCGGGAGCACGGCCATCAACTGATCGAAAGGCTTGAATGGAGCACCCTTGTGGAATTTTACTTTTACTTGCGATAAGCCTTTCAGTTCCGAAGCAAACAGGCCATAATAGTGCGGATAATACCTAATTATAAGAGATTTAGGGGGTGGGAAAAAATAGTAAAAGTCGGTAGTCCAAATATATGGAGACGAAACTTCATTTACTGTACTAGAAACTTCATTTACTGTACTAGATTACCAGTTCCACGACGGTATGCCAGAGAAGTAGTACATCAGAACCCAACACAGCCCTTCTGTATACTTCTCCACCTACAAATCAGAAAGCCAAATGATTATACTACGCAAACGACAAACAATATACCTGTCTTGTGATTACTTGATATGAAATAACGGATGCATACTAATTCTTTTCTCAACAACTCGGTTTCCTTGGGGTCATCAACTGAAAACTTTTCTTTGTAATATCTCTTTTTCCATCCTTCTAGACCTAATTTCACCTGAAAAAGTTGCATAATTGTGAAGTTTAAGCCTTATACACAACTTCATGCTGCAATAAAAACTCGCATGATCGAGATTTTTGATGGTCACCTTATCGGTGCATGTAACACCATCTTTGAACATATCTGATTCTTTACGGATAGAATTCTTAAGCTCTTCTTTTAACTCCTTTGTGTTTTTAACCATCTGCAATACAAAGAAACATCAAACCTGCAACACAGCGAATGTTTCTCAAAAGGCAGAGATATTAGAAGGTACTATAACATGTACACTACTTACTTCCTCGATATCTGAAATTGGATTATCGCGCAAATCTATTGCTGCATGTTGATCAACACCTGCAGAAACTTTGGGACACTGCGCATCTGATATACAGATATCAGAGCTTTGTTCGTCTTCCTCATCCTTCCGCTAAGAAAAACAAACATTTCTTGAGATATAGAATTTCAATGGTCCAATGAAAGAGTTCTCTTCAAAACTACTCGTACTAAAACAACTCACAAGTCTTGCAGTATTAGACAGCTTTCTTAGCCAACTATCTCTCAACGCGGTCCTTTTCTTAAAGATCTTTTCTTCATAAGTACCAACGGAGAGAATGAACTTCTCCACTCTTTTCAGCTTGATAAAGCTAACATGTGCCTCGTTCACCTGATCCATTGATAGAATTCATAACAAAGTGCAGCTTTTAGCACCAGAAAAAATAGAGATAAAAAACTGAATGAAACATTAATAGAAAACGAAGCTTTTGGCTTCTTACTCGCTCCATATCGACCAGATATCCACCAAAATTCTTAAACTCATTCTTGTACACATGCAGCAGCAAGCCTATTCCATTCTGTTTAGCAGAAAAGCAATAATGTTCATATATAATTCTTCAGAAACTAAGCGAAAATTATTAAAAGGGGACTGATGCACGCAGAAAGGCAGATTAAATAACCCATGACGAAAATTGTGATGAGAATTGCATGAATGACTGTTACCTAACTATAAAAAGAACAAGTAGTTCAAAAGTCATTTTACTTCACTTCATATTTTCGAACAAAATGAGACCTCATGCTCCCTACGAATGAGCGGAAAAAAAAGTGATCTCCAAATACTAACCTCCCTTATTTCCAAAGTAGGCATATGAGGTAAGAAATCATTCCCCACAAACAAACACATGAAGATGAAATCATCGACAATCCGCTCAATATCAAACACAAACTTTTCCGGTGGATCAGTTATCTGCATGTCCAACTCTAGACATTCCCTCAAAATCCAGACATGGACAAACTGCAAACAAAAGATTGATTGGAGTTTCAGTCAAAAAAATGTACTAATAAAAGTTTACGAGCAATTTCAGTTAGTAATGCTGACATACTTCAAAGTGCCGTGGTAGGATTGTCGTAGACCGACTTTTATCCTGAATGTCGAACCATTTTTTCCTGTGGTCGGTTGTTTTGTCGCTGGCATACACCACAGCCTCGGCTATCTTAACAGTGCTTACGAGGGATGATTCAGAATCAGACTTTTCAACTGGCACATTCTGTACGTCCTGCAAAAATACCCATAAAAAATAACTTCTATAAATTGGCGTACATGGATTCGTCTACAAACGATACAACTTAAAAGTCACAAAACCTTTGCACCATTAAAAAACGCAAAAACTTGATGGACGGATAAAATCACCTCTCTTAATATTGAAAAATGGATTTCATGAGTTGCCAATGCAAGCATAATTAAGTCGGCGTCCTGTAAAAACAACCGACCACAACAATCACATATCACAATGCCAAAACATAATTTCGGAAATCAATTGTCTGAGAGGCACACATTAAGAAAGCTGAAAAAAATAACTAATTAATTTACCAGTCCATATAAACAATGGCTAGTGTTCGGATTATATCCAGGAAGAGATCGCAAGCTGCGTATGAACGACATTATCTTATGTTCTCCTTCACCAGGAACTGTTGCATCAGACAGAATTACCTGCCATCATACAATATCACCCAATTCTTCAAACCCGACAAGTTTACTTAATCCGACTTAAAACAAATTAAACAGAATTAACCGCGCGAGCAATAACTTAACCTTAATCTCCTTCCAATCAGCATCAGTTTCGAGCCTTTTAACAATATAAGAGTTCAATGCATTCGATAACTCAAACATAAACTCGGTTCCAGGTGTGATAACATTAGAATCCGAGACTTGAGATTCCAGTACAGGAAGAAGCTTCTTTCCCATCATTTCATATTTTTCTCTAAGCCTTTTTTCTTCTTCCTCCTATATTCCAATGAAATCGCTTGAAAAGTTCCTCTTTTAAGTATATAGATAGATAGATATTAAAAATTACGCATCAAAAGTCCAAAACCATGCATTAAACTGTACTTGTCTTTGCCATATATTATTGCAATGCGGATTATGAAAACAGAAAACTCACTGCCAATTCATTATCTTTTGCAGTTCGGAATCGTCGACTCCGTTGTTGATTCAGTTTAGCTCTTGGAGCGACCCCATCTACACATAATACCACATTACTATTTCTACTCAAAATTTGAAATACTAATTTAGTACAAAAATCGTATACACCAAGTCAAATGTTTTTGACGGACACAAATTCTCATTGAAGACGGACACTATCCGTCACAAGTTGAAGACGGATAGTGTCCCTCTCATAATGTGCAAGTGGCAAACCAAGTGAGAGTTAGATGGAGCACCTCACTTGCCCTTCCACTTGTGATATTGTGAGAGGGACACTATCCGTCTTGTGATATTGTGAGAGGGGGCACTATCCGTCTTCAGCTTGTGACGGATAGTGCCCGTCTTCAGTAAGACAAGCTGTTTGACGGAAGGAGTATGTACGACTTTACAAGATTCCTTCCGTCCAAATAATCATATACATATTGGTTAAAAAGATAAAACAAATGATTGAGACGGGTCTGGACTGCAGCTAGAATATTATACTCCCTCCAATTTCCTTTATTGTTCCCTTTTCTTTTTTGCCCAAGAATTAAGAGAATCAATTTGAACCACACAATATACATGACCCCACATGTAATTGATTTTTGACCACACAAACTCGTCCAAAAAAGGAAAGAGAGAACATTAATGAATTTGAGTGAAAGAGGAAAGGGGAACATCTACGAATTTACAAGATTCCAACTTCCACTGTGGCAAAATTAAACATTCCAACATTCTGGTATAAACTATGGGTCAACATTTTACTAACTCCGTTCGGGTAAGGCCCATGCCCATTTTTGTGTTCTAACAGTTTCTGCCACTAGTACGTCCACTACATCACAACATATAAGACGCTTTTACATTAAAATTGTGTGACAATATTGATACCAACTCATTTAACAAAATATGTACTCCAAATTTTATACTAGTAAATTATAGAAGACGGTTTTATACAAGTATTTGCGATAGAGAAGCGCTTACCAATGGCAAGATACAGAAGCTTGCGTGGCCTAACTATACTAAAAATACGGTCGATATACACGTATATATTTTCAAATACTTCTTCAAACGTTGTAGGGGGAAACATCTGTCAATTCCAAAAAAGTCAAAAATAAATTAAAATTAAAATTAAAATTAAAATATTGGATTAAAAAAAACAAAATAAATGGAAAATAATGATCCATTAAAAAATGAGGTAACTTCTTCAGATGGATACCACCTCTCACATGGAGTAATTTGTAAAATCCGTAAAAATGATCGAGTCTACGGAAATTTAATTAAAAAACATGATGAGTAATAGTAAAAAGAAGTTACGAACAGTAGAATCGGGGTGAAAACAAGGATGTATGATGCCATTCATATCCAAATAAAGATGATCAAATTCCAAATCATTTGTTTCTTCATTAAAACTTGCTTTAACCTTAGGGTACTTCTCGATTAACCAACGGTAAAACGACGGAACTCCCATTTTTTTTTTACTGTTTTTACTCTTTGAACTTGGTTTTTTACAAGAAGATAAATATTCTTTTTGAGGAGGAGAGGATGAAGTAAAGTTGGAATAAATTAAAGTAAAGTAAGGAATTTAAAGTAAGTGTTGTTGGTTAACGTCATAGTCATATTGTAAACTACTCGTACCAATTAGTGGAGACATTGTTTACGAATAATTAGTGATTATTGCGTAAGACGATTTGACCACTCTGAAAGGATTCGTTCATACTCCCTTCTATTCACTATAATTGTCCCTTTTGGGTTTGGCACGGTACTTAAGGAAATTATTAGAATAAGAGTAAAAGAGTTTTGTGAGGTTGGTGATAAGAGAGAGGGATGAATTATTATGAGTTAAATAAGAAATTGTGGGGCCAAAATATTAAAGAAAATAATAAAATAGGAGTAAAAGAGCTGTGTGGGGTTTGGTGAGAGGAGAGAAGGATGAATAAAATATGAGTAAAAGTTAACAAAAAAGGAAAGGGGACAATTACTTGAATAATCCGTTTAGGGAAAGAGGGACAATTATAGTGAATAGGAGGGAGTATAAAAATACTCATTTACTAATACTCCCTCCCATTCATTATAAGTGTCCCATTGTTCATTTCCGTCTATTCACAAAAGTGTCTCATTGTCTATTTTTGGCAATGTTTTATACTTATTTTAATCACTTCAACCTCACAACAATACCTCACCTCACATTATTTAACTCATTTCCTTAATTCTCGTGTCATCATCACAATAGGACACTTATAATGAATGGAAGGGAGTATAAAAAAGTAAAATGCATGGTTTTGTTTCTACGTAAAAGAACCGTCAGTCAATAAAACCGTCTTATTTTATAATTTGTGACGAATAATACGATTTTTTAATAAAATATTGTGAACGGTGAATGGAGTAATATAATTTGATAATTTATTTTATATTCTTGTATGTTTGTTATGTAAAATAATAATGTCGTTTATTCATCATTCTATTTTGTTTTTTTTTTCACAAATTTTTGTTTACAACCGTTGTAAATAGGAATAATTTACAGCGGAAGTATAAATCCATCTAATCCCACGCTTTTCTAGGGATGATGGTACTTTTCATCCATTCATTATAACTTACAACGGTTATAAGCAAGACTTACTGCTTTTTTTTATATGGAAGAATTTAGCTTAAAGATTTTATTAAATTGAAGAATTAGTTGCCTTTGTGTCAGTATTAGATTGTCTACCAAAACAATGAACTGAAATCCCCTCTTCCTCCGCATCCCCGTCCTCGACGTAATCTCCTGGCTCTCTGTCGTTCTTCTTCTTCTTCGTCGTCTTCTAATTTCACTACTCGTCCTAGATTAAACGCACCCTAAACAGTGTAGATTCATCTTTCGAATTTGTGCGTAATCCAAAAGGCATACGAACCCTACTTTTCACTTTAAAATGCAACCAAAATGATGAAATAAAAACCGCGTTTTTACATAACGAGAAAACCCGTAGTCATTTTATTTTTGGTGCGCATAGAGCAAAACCTATAAGTAATAAAATTAGTCTCACTTTAGATATTCATCTAAAGTGAAAGACGGGTTAAATATTGTTAAAGTGATGACATTTTGACCCCACCATGCAACTTGTTGTTTGTCTTATACTTAAAGTTGGTGGATATTTGGTCCGTTTACTACCTTAGACAAATATCCCTCGTCTAAAGTAAGAATTTGTGATAAATAATTACGGGGTAGTAATTAAACGTCATAATTTAACGTGACCATGGACTGATAGTTGTGGTGAAATGACAGAAAGAGGCGGCAGGGAGTTTTACGAAGAGCCAAATACACAATTTTCTAAAAAATAACCATACTGCATACATCATACATGTCACATTGTTGCCCTACTTTTACTTTTTCTACTCTAGTTGTGTCTATCTAGAATCATAAATGCTTGTTTCAAACGGATACTTTTCGTCTTATTTTTCAGACGGGCATATGTGACCCTTTTATAGTTAAATATAACTACTGTGGTATAGGCAGTGTTACATCTTATAGTAACCTGTTTTTCAATAGTGGTCACATTTAACTAGAAAATTGTTACAAAATCCCGTCTTATTATTTCAGACCAGAAAAGTCCGTATGATGCAAGACTATTTGAGAACCACAAATTGGGAGGGCCAAAAAATACTTGCCTTCACTAAATTACGATTTTTTGGAAAAACCATTTTTTTTTTTTAGAAAATCATCTTTATTTTAGAAAGGGTGAAGGGGGGAAGTAGTGGGGGGAATAAATTATCGATACAACCCTCCATTATAATTTACAACCGTTATAAGCAAGACTAATTATTGTTGGAAAGTGATATAAATTGTCGACGATAATTAGTAAATGTGTCGATTAAATTGGATAATTAAAAGGGTTCGTTCATGTTCACCACCACTCAAACTCAAAAGTTTACAAATTATTTCAAACTCGGATCATGCAGTCGAAATTAATTTACGAATTTATGATCCAATCTAGTAAAATACACAAATCATCAAGATGGGTCTACCCATCAGACTCCTGGAGAAAGGTTGTACAACTACCTAAATTTTTTTTCGAAGAGTAATGCTATGTGAATCGACACTAATTCTACATCGCTCTGGTAGCATTCCTAAGTCGTAACAAAGAGTAACAAGTTCACAGCAAGCATCTTTCTACTTCCATATTCAGTAATTCCGTCACGGGAATTTATCGAATTGTAGTACAGGAGTAATAACAAAAGCTTCAGCACCATCACACTCGCACCATGAACATTACGCAACCTCTCCTATAGGATCTCAACTTCGGATCTCCACCCACAATATGCTAACTAGA
>JAGPOY010006133.1:0-10520 GCA_018983105.1 Silene uniflora
AAGGAAGAGAAAAGAGAGGAGGAACTAGGTTTAGGGTTTAGAGAATTATGTGGAGAAAAGAATGCAAGGGTTTACACCACCCATCTATTTATAAGAAGAGCTTATGGGTTTATTCCAAGCTTAGGCCCAAAACTCCACCCATCCACACCATGATTCACGTGGAACCCAAGACCCAAGTGGGTTTCCACCAACTTCGAGCTAAACCCGCGGAATAAATAAGAGACGGATATTTTCCCGGAAGATAAAATACGAAAATATGGGAAAATAAATTAAATGAATAAATTACGGAAATTAGGGGTGTTACAAACTCCATTGGTCCCTTGAACTTCAAATTGGCACGCCTCCCAAGAAAACTCCGTCTTGTCGGAACGCCTTTCGGAATGACACCGTCTTGAAGCATCTTGATATAATAAAATTACAAAGCTTTTCTACTTTATACAATATAAAATAAAAGAAAAACTAAAGCGGAAATTAAAGTGATACGAGATCACATAAATTACAACCGAATCAATATTCCCATACATTTCGGGCAATATCGATTAAAAAACTAAGGCCATACTAAGAAAAATTTCATAATTCAAAATTATATAAAACAAAATATGACAATCATGTTAAAAAAATTGCAGCATTAAAATATGTATGCACATGCTTAATTTTATGCCAAATCGCCTTGAAGAGCAAATATCGTATATTCGGTTGCGGTTTTTACGGATTTGCGTGATTCCAACTTCTTAAAATCACTAAGTATTACATAAATCCCATTTATGTCCAAGTTAGTCATCCTAACTCACTTAGGCTTCAAAACTTAGTCTCCAACAAACTTTGAACATGATACAACTTGATATTTAATATTGTTCGATAATTACTCGTATAAATCGAAAAATTAAAGGAAAAACTCAAATAAATCATAAAAATTCGAAATAATTCAAAATCAAAATTTTGAATATTCTGTAAAATTCCCAAAATTCCAGATTTAAAATAAAATTTGCCTTTTATTAAAATTAATTTATTTCACAAATAAATCTCATAAAACATGTTTTAAGACCAATAAATCCAATTTTATCATCAAAACATGCAATAAATTAAAATCAGAATTTTATACATTCTTAAATAAATATTAGAAGCTGGAAATGACAAATTTTTAAGCCATGGTCGAATTTTTATAATAATTACATAAATAGGAATCAAATTACCAATTTTAACAACATAAAATTAATAATCATGAAAAACTCAAAATTTTCAACATACAAATTTGGATCTGATATTCATATCACATATGACACTTATGGGTAAAATTTCAAGTCATGATATTCATTTTAGCCTCTTATGCTTAATTAAGTCACTATTAATATGACTTTTACCTCAAAAATCATAAATCATGCATTATAAGATGGAAAAATCTCAAAATTTACATACTCTCTATAAGTATTGCATGTGACAACATATTAAAAAATCATGGCCTGATTCGTTCTATAACGCAAAATACCCATTTTTCAAAAAACTCATATCTCATGCAAAACAACTTATTTTTACACTAAATTTTTCATACAATCTGTAAATAATATATATGAAAACATATCCAAAAATTATGGTACGATTCAACCTTTAACTATTTTTCGTTTAAAAATGACATTATAGTCATAAAAATGGCATTTTATACAAATAATTATAAAAATGAACAATAAAAATCCATAAAATTATTTTTGTGGCCTAAAATCAATTTAGAACCAGAAACTTTACCATGCAAATTAATTTTTATGATTTATCATCATAAAACACAAATTAAACGTTTTATTCGTTAATCAAATTAACTCGGAAAAACGATCCCGATCTTGCATGCAACAACCTTAAAGCTCTGATACCACTTGTTGGAAATCATATTTTGACTTATACTTATATCACATATAAGTGTTCAAATTTATACTCATAAATTTTAGATCTTATGCATGCAAAATAAAAACATAAGAAAAGAATCGGATTCTTACAACCGACAAATAACGGATTATACTAACTTGGACACCTTCCAAGTTAGTCTTCGTAAAAATTCCGATTAAGCTCCAAAGCTCCTCTACTCGATCTATAGTGAGATCGATCCCCAAAAGTACGTATCAAGGAAACGATTTCAATACTCGTAATTATTTTGTTACTAGAAATAATTATGAGTTAACCTTATTATTATTCTACTAAAAATATTACTACTACTAGTAATGAATCAATTTTTAGTGAGGGATTTGAATTTTATTTCTCTAGATTTGATATATGAAAAACCCTAGAGAGATGAGTGAATAATGTTGTATGAAGCATGAATAATACAAAGGGTTATTTAACAACAATAATCCAAACTATTGACCATCTTCTCACAATAATCCGAACTTCATTTTAACCCACAATATACCGCACTATTGCCCCCCTCTTCTTATATTGCACTACCATCATTTTCAACCTGTTAAATCCGGTTGAATTGCTCATGTGGGCCCCCTTTTTTAATTAAACATCACTAATCCTCCCATTAGGCATTCACTACCACCTCTTTACATTGCTCCCTAACAACAATCTTAATCGACACCGTGACAACCATATCTGGCCTCTTGGCACCACCAATCCACCACTGCAGTAACAACTATCTTATCCACTATCGTTAACCACTCCGGCCAGGTACAACCGCCAGTCCGCCGCGCACCACACTCTCAGTATTATTCAACTTAATATGTCGATTGCAAAAGTTATCTTTCATCATCACTCTATCCATCACCACCACTACAACACCAGGCCATCTCACCCAACAACCCCCACAACACCACCATTGTTCGAGCCACAGGTGCGTCGCCTGACCACCTTCCGCTGCCTTGCTTCTCCTTGCCACCGTCGTCCTTCACAAGTAGACCCACCCCAACCCCAAAACACATTATATGCTGCTTGAGATTTTGGTGATTAAAAAACCCAAAAAATAGAAGATGTAACTTCAGTTGTATTCAGGCTGATTACGAATTGCGATTTATATGTATATAAGATTAGTATGAGATAGAAAATTGGGAATTAGAAGAGATCAAGAAAATTCCGCATAGAGATCGAGGAGTTAAAGAAGGCGGTCGAATGGTCTAGCAGGCGCGAAGGTGATGCAACAGGTGGTGGTGTATCAGTCTGGGGTGATGCGGTGGTGGTGAACGGCAATGTGGTAGGAGAGGAGTTGGTTAGGTGAGTGGAACAGTCAATCGTGGTGATGGGTGAGTTGGTTAAGGGTGGGTGCTGATGAAAATGGTGTGACGACGATAAGGAATAAAACATGAATGTTTCTGGGTCAAATAATGTTTAGTAGTTTGGTAGATTAAAGTTAGTATTAAGCTTATTATTATATTATTATTATGTATGTTAAATATACATTTTTTATAAAATTAAAAATAAAATAGAATACAATGACCTGGTCATCAGGTAGTCGGTCACTCGGGAGCATTATGAGAAGAGGAGGTCAATAGTGCGGTTTATTGTGAGTTTACTTGAAATTGAGATTATTATGAGAAGACCGCCCATAGTTCGGATTATTCTTGTTAATTAATCCTTAAATTAAACAGAAGTAACTATATAAAATATGATACTTTTTGAAAAGCTAGCTTGATTTATTTACATTTTAATAGTTTCCAAAATATAACTAACATACTTATATTATATTTGTACGTGTATGTTAAATAAATATACTTTAACCAAAATTATATAATATAAACATTGAAGTCCCTTGCACCGCATTATCACACAATGCTATGATTAAAAAATGGCTAATTTGATAACTTATACTTTGAATAACTCACTTTTTCAAATCTTATACCTAAATTAACTTTCTTTAAAATATTATACCTAAAAGGACATTTTCTTCCAAACATGATACCAAATTTCAAAAAAAGCCCTAAATTAATGATCTTACCCTTACTAATTAAGCATCATCATCCTTTTCCTCACCTATTAACACAATCATCCACGATTACCACTACTAAAAACCATCAAATTAGTAAGGGCAAAATTGTAAATTTAGGGTTTTTTCTTAAAAATTTGGTATCAAGTTTGTAAGAAAATACTCTTATTTTACGTATAAGATTTTAAAGAAAATTATCTTAGGTATAAGATTTGAAAAAGTGATTATTGAAGATATAAGTTATCAAATTAGCCTTAAAAAAATAATCCCTCCTATTCCTGATAAGCTTCCCTATCTGGCACAAAATTTTACGACTTGATTAAAATAAGCATAAAGTATTGTTGAGGGGTGAAGTGGTTGGAGAATGGAAGGTATTGTGGGGTATTGACGTATTGTTGTGGGATGAACTGATTAAAATAATTATGAGTATGGGTATTATGGGGTACTGTTATTGGGTGAGGTGATTAAGGTAACCATAAAACTTTACCAAAAAAGGAAATAGGAAAGGTATTGTAAATAGACGAAAAAAGAAAATAGGGAAGGTTATTTAGAATAGGAGGGAGTATATAGTATTATTAATTTGTATAAATTTATTTAATTACATTAATGTCCCTTGGTTTCCGGATTAAATTTATAGTACTAGTATTAGTGCCCGGCCAATTATACAACTGGTGGTAGTACATCACATGTATAATCTAGTACTTAGAAATAGGAGACGACCAATTATTTAATAACCTTAATCTTTAAACTCATAAACTCATAATTTTTAAAACAAAACTGAAATTTTTATTATAATGCTCAAAAATTATACAAATGGCGATAGTACATCAGATATATAATCTAGTACTTAGAAACACGAGAAGACCAATTATTTAATGACAAATTGAAACCAAGTTGAGTGTGGAAGATCAAATTGTTCATCAAGGAAATCTTAGGTGATTCGCTAAATGATTGATAATAACCTTAATTGGTTTGTTGACACGTGAATATGGAATTGTTAACGTGTCCATAAGGACATCTTAGAAAATCTGAACAAACAAAGTAACAATGATCAATCATACTTCCTTAAAATGTTCTGGACTTCAAGTTCCGGTACTAGCTCGAAAGTTTGACATTATACATCCAGGCCAATTTGTTCAAGAAAAAATTTGATACAACGATTAATATGCATGGTAATATAAGCTAGAGCCTAAATCCTTATGAAATCACACACAATATAAATAATAAATTTCAGTGTTTACAAATTCAATATATCACTCTTGAAACTAGTAAATAAATGAAGGCAGCAGTGCATATACGATTTCTTGTTCCGAATTAGAACAAGTATTTAACAATTGAGGGAATGTGGACATTGATGAAGAAGTCTTTCCAGTCGATAGACATGGGATCGAAGTTGAACATATCTTCATCCAGCCCATTTTTCCTGGCTGTTACTCTCAATCTTTCGGTGTTGGAATCGACAAAGCTGACAATCGGAAATAAATTAAGAAGATTAGAAATAATGCTAAATTTAGTGGCGGAGCGAAATGCAGTCAAGAACAGAACTTACATTCCCTTGAAGAACAAGTAAGGTCTATAAAGTTCCACCAGCTTGACAGCAATGTTGAGCTTTTTATCAAGGTTAGTAAGAAGTTGCTGTAAGCTTCTTGATCCCATCAAATTAACCAGGTTCAATGCCTAACATTCGAATGTAAACAAGGAAGCTAAGTGAGGTAAAATTCATCCGCATTAGAACCAACCGGCATTAGTACAATTAGGTGGCTAATAATACAAACCTTTCCGACCAAGAAGATCCATAAGAAGAGGATAACTTGGAAGATGAGTATGTTGTTCAACAATAAACCCTTCTTCACATTTACGGGGCTGCCTTGGTTATTGTTCCATGGATGTTCAGTGAAGTAATTAAAATGGAAGTCGTGTAATTCGCTAAAGGTCACTGGATTCCTGTAGGAGCACCCAACTTGGTAGATTGTCATGGAAGGTTGATTCACATGGGCCTTCATTGCGACAATGATCGAGTTTACAAACATATCTGCTGGTATCTGCATACATTCAATTTTAGAACCAAATTGTTTAAGGCCAGCCCGATAACATGCGCTTGTACGTACTATTTGATATCCTTATTGACACACATTTATGGCAATGTTGGTTAGTTGTTGAGAGGATGAGGACTGTACCCAAATTTATAAATCACTGCGGATAAGCTACATTGTCGTACTACACAAGGACTGCCGTAATATTTGAACCGTCTACAACTTCAACTTCAGACGGATATATAGTCAGTCTAAAGTGAGATTTTGTGAAAAACTTGTCAATTATTGTCTAAAAATATTACTCCAAATTCAAAAGACTCAATTATTATAGGGCAGCCAACCATGACCCATTCATTCATTCATTCATTCATTCATTCATTCATTCATTATCTGACTCTGACAGTCACAAATCACAACATAAACAGAAGATAATAAATCTCCATATTCATAGGAAACACATTTAAACGGACCATACAAAAACCCATCACAGATTTATGGACCTTCTTGTACTATATTTGCAACTTGTCCCCATGATCCGCGCAACCGCCAACACGTTTTATTTCAAAATATGTTTGTAAAACGAATTTACAAACATATTTTGAAATAATACGGTATTTAGTAGTTAAAAAATTATAAGAACAACTTAAATTGGCATGTTTGAAACTACTTACAAGATCAAACACAGAGTTTCGGTCAGCAAGGAAGATACTTAGATGACCTTTTCCATAATTAAGAGCGACGCTATCAATTGTTCTGTCATTCAATTAGACAAACATTAGGTTCAGTACTTAAAATGAAACCTACATAGAGTAAATCATATCACATGACGAGTTATCGAAATATCATGAACATACCTGCAACCTTCAACCCAACCAGGAAAAGGCTCTTTGTAAGTACTACAAACGATAGTAGGTCTCATAATTATCACAGGTAGATCACCTTTAGATTGCCCAACAAGCATTTCTCCCATCGCTTTTGTAAACACATATGTATTTGGCCATCCATATAACTTCGCCCTGTTAATAAAATTATTACACAATTATATTCGAAATATTGTTCCAAGTAGAAATAAATTTAATTAGTCTTTTCTTCTAACTCCCATATGGGCCATGCAATTCTTAGGCTAATATATTATCTATCTAGAGGCGGTCTCATATGCGAATTTGTAATATCAATCAAGAAATTGTACCGTTGTCTTCCGTAATTTTTCATGATTTGTCTGATTGCTTTCTCAGTAAGTTCCGTAGCTTTCAGATTACTTAAAAGTTGCTCGGAGAGCTTTTTCTCTGTTTCAATATCCAACCCTGGTAAACCATTCAATGCCTCTCCCATGGAATATGGGCTTTCCGGGATTAACCCTCCTTTTTCACCGCATACATACGCTGAAAATACAAAAGCGTTGTACAATTATTAGTCGTAGAGTTAAGTTATTAGTAACTCATTTGATCTCGTACCGAATCGGTAACAAAGCGTAAAATGATTGTAAAATGACCTTGATGGCATTATGGTACGAAATTACGAATTAAATAGAAAAGGAGAGATGTTCCTTACCAGTCGATACGTGGATGAGCAATTTTATGTTGGCACATTTCTTTGCAAAGTTTACAACATTCAAAGGTCCCATAGTATTTACGCCTAATGCAACATCATATCTGCAATCGATCATTTCGAACTAATTATTACTAGGATATGTACTCATTGTAAAATATTTATATTTTACTCACATACCGATTCAAAATTCTAAGTCTTAAAGTATTTGTATTTTTTTGGTTGTGCATTCGGAATTTAAAATATGCTTAACTCCAAAATTGAACAATTTACTAAAGTTTGTACGTGAGTTACGGATCAAGTAGTATAAATAACAAAAGCATAATACATAAAAGAAAAGCAATAGTCCGTCTTATGTGCTCAAATGAGATAATAATATTTAATTCGTTTTAATGTTAAGACGGATACCATCATCTTAAGAAAGACTAACCCTAAAAACATAAATTAGGTAGAACTAATTAACATAATTCGCTCATTGATGTTTATCATTAAATATATAGTTAAATAAGTAGCGCTATGTTAGTTTGAGGTCCTACCTTTTTTAGACAAACCTTGTTTGTTGCGTATTGGTAGCATTAGTTAGATTCAACTAATTTTTACGACATGGAAAAGGACATCATCTTTCATCAGCAATTCACCATGCAGACAACCAGATCTAACTACTTATTAACTGCCGTAATTATTTTTATTATTTAGTACACTCTAATATTATTAACTATAAGTAAATCCCTTTGTTCCCTTCATTTTATGACCCTCACCATGAATATAAAAGGTAAACAAATAATATAAACATAAACGGAAAGAATAATAGACCATGAACAAAGAAAATGATGTTGAAATAATACCTTTCTTCAAACTTGGTAGTAGCCGCGACATTTATTACAATGTCTACGTCCTTGAACATCTCGTTTTTAAGGTTGTCATCAACAAGTCCCAGGTTTTCGTATGATGTATCCCCAGCAATCGGTGTTATTTTCTCTGATATGAAGGAATCGAAATTTTCTCCCATTTTTTCTCTTAAAACTCGGAACAACTCTTTTCCTATCACCTACAATTATAGGTAGAAACATATAATGTAATTAATGTAAATAATGTAAAGTTAATTACTTCCAGTACGTTCAACAATTAACATAATGTTGCAGATATATGTATACTTTTTTATACAAAACGAGGCGAACACGTCCAATAATACAAATAAGCTCACTGGCATCGTGTTAGTATTATTTATTTGTTTTACTCATCAACGACGACATGATTTAAAATCCGGTGCCCTAATAACCGTAGCTTAGTTTAAATCTTAAGGGTGCAACAAAGTTAGAAAACTCGGAAATTTTCGCTAAATAATACTACTACGCATTTTTTTAATCATGATAATAACCATTTACATATTTTATACGAAATAGTAATGTACTATCTAACATGATCCATATATAATCTTAGGTTTATTTATTTTAATTTTAATCAAAATACCTCATCTTGTAGCCGGATTTTGGCAGACTCCGGGTCTTTAGCTCGTACAAGAAGGTATAGCTTCCTTACATTTGGCTGAACCCTAAGTATCTTCTCCACCAAAACTGTAATTACATTCACAAGATTTAAAAAAAAAACATTACTAAAAATGTAAGAAATATTATTTCCTCCTAATCATTTGTTTACCTTTGGTTAAAATACCCTTTTAGAGAATAAGAAAAGGTAAACAAATGATTGAGACATATAAAATACGAATGAGTCCGTATCATTTATGTTAACTATAATACTTCGTAGTGTATTTGTTAAAGAAAAATAGAAAGAAAAAAAGAATACTCTTGGCAATGAAGCCGGTTGCACCGGTTATTAAAATTGTCTTGTTTCCAAGAAACTCGGCCATGTTAGCAAACTCCATGTTTACTGAGGAGGTATGGAGAAATCGTTCGAAACGAGTAGTTATATTTTATAATAAGTGATAAGAGCAAGTAGAAATAATGTAGGATAGAAGAGAGTGTTTTGAATGAGTTTGAATATTAGAATGAGGAGTCACATGATAAATATATATAGTGAAGAAGCTAAAGAAGAGCTCAAATGTGAGCACAAAGACTAAAGAGAATTGTATTTAATTAAGCAACTTGGGTGGTCAATTTATGCTTGAAACAAGTAAGGCAGTAAACAACCTCTAACCACCAAACACAACTCTTTTCTGGAAACAAAAAAAAAAAAAAAAAAACAAATGGTAAAATGAATGTTATTACTAGGCCCTGTTTTTTAGGCCGACTGGAGTTGAACTTAACTGAATTGAGCTGAACTGATATGATCCGAAATGAGCTGAATGAAGCTGAACTGAATTGAAAATTGGTTAGTTGAACCGAACTAAGCTAAGCTAATGTGAGCTAAAGTGAACTGAAATTAAGCCGAAAAGAACACGGAGTTGGTGTATTATTGTTGCAAGTGAACATTAGTTTGACTACTATAACACAACTGTTGTGATCAGTTTAGCCGGTAGACGGCCATGCTGCGCTATAAATTCGATTAGGACCCCATGTGAGTATGAGTATTGAGTAGTAGATATTTACTCGGTCATAAGGAGGGTTGTTCACAGTTGACACCAACAACATTATACATCTCCTCTATGCATGCTTATAGTACGAATGTTATTTGAATAGGCACGTTAGCGTAGATTTTTATGTAGTCATACGTGATACATGCACTTATGTATTTCAACCTAAACCCCTACTCTTTATTCCAACTTCACTTAACTAACAAATAATGTTTCCAATATAGTATACTCCGTAGGTAATTTAAAAGCTACCATTGTAAGAAAATAAAAAATCAAAAGTTACCATGTATTTTTCAAAAGGGAAAATGCACGCGGTGCCCTCAAGGTTTGTTAATTTGCCCGAAATATCCAATTTTTTGTTCCAGAAAATTTTAAGCGGCCATAACTCGTGTTTACGAGCTCAAAAAGTGACGATTTTTTTTTTCAAATTGATAATCTTTCCGAGAACTACGACGTGAAAAAAAAACTTGTCGGGTTTGGAATTCGTGGCTAAGAGATATGGTCA
>JAGPOY010006134.1:0-10519 GCA_018983105.1 Silene uniflora
ATCCTTCCGCAATTCTGGCAGGCAGCCAGCTCGCTGCTCCGCCTCGTGCTGGCCGTCGTAGAAGTAAAGCTGTAGATATCTTGGCCCACTGGCGCTTGGTAGCAAATCGGGCACGTGATGGTATATTTGCCCGTGGAGCTTAAAAACGTAAATACCCTTAACTGTTTGGGCATCTATTTCGCCGCCGATCGAACTGTAGGCGAATACGTTATTGTATATCCGCGCATACTTCTGGAAGTGCAGAGCTGGTTCGTCTCGAGAAGTATACAGGTATAGCAGTTGCGGGGGGTATGCATTGTTTGGGAGTGCTATGGTCCCATCACCACAGCAAAACGTCCGCGATTCATATATAAACCTATTTGCACCACACTTTTGGCAACTCTCAGGTACTGCAAGTATTTGAGGAGCCGCTGGAACCGGGTCACCAATGGTGGCCGCCAAAAATCCTGCAATAGAACAAAAATTGGTTAGGCTCAGAGTAGGGCTTGGCAATATAGTGCAATAGCTAGACCTATACAATTTTTGTTTTTGTCAACATACCCTTTTTCTTCTTCGGTTTAGGCCCCCTGCGTTTTTTGGTGGGAACGTCTGTACTCGGTGAATCCATCCTGTTGCAGTAAAGGGGTGTCAGTATCAGCGTCACAAAACTCTCGAATTTAACAGCCAGTAAGTGTTATCTCCACCTGTCTGTCGGCTCTGACACTGGGATTTGTGGAACTCGTTTCCGCTTGGAACTGGTAGGCTTACTGGCAGCGGCAGGTTCAGAAACCGGAATTCCTGTAAACCCGGTTGTTTGTCCTCCGTCCGGGATGGGGTTAACTGCTAGTAGGGAGTTGTTGTGCTGTGCCTCTTCAACAAACAATGTCTGACGGGTTTTAGGCCTACCACGCGGTCTCTTAGGTGCACTTTCTAGAGCAACGCTGTGGACACTGTGATTCCGAACCAAGCTAGGTTAGCGGGGTTCGCGCCGTTGTTGAATACACATAAGTACAAGCTCGGTTACTCATTTATTAAAGGTTAACTCATACCTATCCACATTCATCGCAACCTGATCTTCAGTAGGAGGCGTGTACTGCAGACTGCTACAATCAAGCTCATAAACACTGGCTTCCGCCTGTCCGGACCCACTGCCTAATGGAATGTCTGCGGGTAACTGGGGTTGTGCGCAGTAGGTAGACCTGGATTTACGGCCACAGTGCACGGCCCTAGTCTTTGGCTTCTCAGGTGCGCTAAACATGTTGCAATATTTATAAGCTTAGATTTCGGAAAGAGCTTTTAAAATGTGAAGAAGATATCACTAACACTTGTGTAAACCTGGAGTACTACCTGCTTGGTAAGAGTTTTGCAAGCCGGGCAGAGCTGCGACTGCGCTTGGCACCACTCAGGTTAGTTGCATTAGTCGATGGAGCCTGTACAGGTGTGGCTAAATCACGATTAAGCCTGGGTCGGCCGCGTGGTTTTGGAATGACTGGATCACTATGGTAGATGCAATTTGAAAAAATTCAGTAGCCTGCAATCCAGATAACTTATAATGCTCACAGTTTAATATAATTAGCTCTGCAGCAGTACCTGCCCCCTAAAAGGCCAACGAGCCGCTGTGAAAGCCGAAGTGCATCTACACTACTTGTTTCCGGTGGACTGGCGTCCGTTGCGTCTGTGGCCATAACAGCTGCAAACAAGATTCAACACAAGGCAAACATGTTTTTCCAGTAATGGCTACTCGGAAGGGAACAAGACATATTTAGACTGGGATTTGCTATTCAACAAAGTCCCCAATTTGTTCTTCATGAGTTTATTCCACAAGTAAAACAGGCTTTACCTCAAACCATCCACCGATTAAAAAGTTCTTTAGGAGACGCCTTCCATTTGCTGGACACAATCTACAGATTTGTCTACGTCAACCTGCATTTATACATTAAGAGCATCAATATCAGGACTCTAGCATAATAACCAAGAATAATCTAAATTATGCTCTAATCTTTCTCACAATGCAGCAGGTAACAACTTACCTGTTCATTATGTTGCCTATTTTATAAAAATCAGGATCATTAAACCCAGTAATGACCCCCTCCTTCACCCACTTTAGTTTATCCATCAACATTAACCACCAATATATACATCATCAATCATAAACCACGAAAGATCACTAAAATTGCTTGCAGGATCCATTGCCAATACATGACACATTATGCTCAATGCTTAAGACTACTCGTATAATCATAACCACATCATAACAAGCAATAATAAAGCAGTACATTCGACAAAAATGACGCTACTTTTAATTAGAACTGTGAACGGCATGGAAGGTGCGACTTTGTATCTATTGAAATAAGCCTGTGCTCAACAACTAAACTAAGCCTAAGGCTGTCCCGCCAATTTTGCCTTTAAATATGGCGATCAATGTGCCGGGACGGCAACGTAACAGCTAAACAGTGCAATGTAATTACAACGAAACGCAACGCTCGATTTTTAATCAGAGAATACTTCATTAATATAAAGAAAGTTTACAATAAAGATAAAAAGCTTAGCATACAGTAAATATTACATCTCCGCTTAAACAAAATAAAATGCCAAAGAGGGGCCTAATTTTTACGAGAAGCAGACCTCCCGTAATGCTAGAAAAGGGGACCACAAAGCCACATAACTTTGCAGACATTACACATTACATTTCCTTATAATCAAAATAGAGTACCAAACACGACCCTAATACTTAAGAGGCCTAGACCACGCACAGTGACGGGCAACACTAATAGACATGACTCTAAATAACATAGCATAGTTTCTACTTATTACTTTACATAATTAACTACCACGGCCATAGTGGATTGTGTCCCTTCCAAAATAAAGGCAACGCGGAGTTATAGGCTGGTAGCCAAATCACTGGCCCTTCCTTGTGCGTTTAAAGACACATTCAAGGGGTTCAGGGATCTTGAAATAAACAGGGACATGGTTGCTGGTTTCTGGAACCACAGACGCAGAAATAGAAGGCCAACTGAGGCGACGCTTCTTGGGCGGAATGGGTGGACTATTCATAGTAGGTATCTGCGAAGCTACATCAAAAGGGGTAACACAATCTTCCTCACCCAGAAAACAGGAAGGCTCCACCTCTTCCTTAATCCCTAAAACCCTTTCCTTAATAGTTTTGAAGCTCTCCTTCTGCAGACCACATGTAATTGAAGCCAAATTTGCAGAGCGACTATTGTAATTAGCATCAACTATTTTTAGATTGCGAGTATCTATAAGATAGGCAACGGCTTTGCTAGCCATACTATTTTGAGCCTCAGCTAAATCGCTACAACATTCGCCAATAATGCATTTCCCAGCCGTGCCCTTCCTAGGTGGGTCTAACACGAACAGACATGTGTAGTGAGAGGGATCATGCTCAACCGTTTCTATGTGAGCGGACGTAAGACCCAACTTGTGGATAATTGCTCCCAGAACAGACATGTAATCAAGCAACACAGTTTTGGAGCCAGGCAGCTGCGCTTCATAAGTGTTATCGTACAATTTGGTCTTGCCAATTCCCTTTTCCAAGTTATCAAACTCAGTGTACTTGAGTTTGAAGAGGGAAGCACACCTGTTAAAAGCCTCTTTCTCAAACCAGGTTACATCCTTAACAATGACACCAAATTTTTCCATAAGGTTACAGACAGCCTTGCGGGCCGCATTCTCACAGGATTCACTCACAGTGGGTGCCCGGCCCCCAATATAGGTATGTGACGCAGAACGGTCCTTTTCTTGGACTAATATCTGAACATTGTTGCTCGTTACATCAAGCAGTTTGAACTTCGGTGGGGGAAACTGAAGGCACTCGACAATCTGCAACATGAGGGGCGTGAAGGGAATCATAACCAGGGTAGGGGTTGTTGCCATTTGCACCTGCATAGGTGGAGCGGGGTTAAATTAGTGGGTAGTTTACCGGGTTTGACTATACAAGAAGGTTAATTCCTAAACCGAATTATCGTTTGTCCAGCCAACGAAGGATCACTCCTGGCTTCTGAAGGACCCACAGTTCAAGAGTATTCTAGAGTAACTCCATCTATCCACTTGTAATAGAAGATCACTGCAGCTACTATAGCTAGATAAGGTATGCATGCTTAAGGTAATATCACATATCACGGTTCCTATCAAACAGACATTTGGCAACCTAATGAGGCACAAGCCACCCTACTTCGATCGGTGGCCTTAAGAATTATCAGTAAACAGAGCTGTAAATACAAGCAGTTGACAGGCGCCGATGACTTCACAACACTCTGCATTTTAACACCACAGCTGAACGTAGACAAGAAAGGAAGTGCATGTAATATAAACCTAACAACCACAACTACTGTACAAATAGCACAGGTGGGAAAACAAATTAGCTGCTGTATTGTCAAAGTGAACCCAACACAATTACAGGCGAAGCATTGGATTTTTGGTATCCGCATGTTCTCAACACAAACACCGTAAAGAAATTACAAGCATATGAACATGTGCTGTAATTCCAGTAACAAATTCTTGCAGATGAAACAGATACGTATAGCACCATGCATATTTTGTTATATGGTTTAAGGCGCGAAGTATATTCACATTCATAGCAGCATGAATTTATATATGCATACAAACATACATCTATAAACAGTCAATTACTCAAAGGCTATAAGCAAAGGTTTGCAAAATTATTGACCATTAGGACAACCATGAGACACCCCAAAATACACACATTAAACAGAACATTTTCAAAGTAACCATTGTAAAGTAACAATCGATTCAATACAACCCGGTGATATAGACGCCCTTTCTAAAGACTTGTGATCTGTTAACAATAACTATTGAAGTTAACGGCAAACATGTTAACCTTTTTAGTAATTGCACAAGTGCTTTATTTTAGAGGAAAGATATGTGAATAGCAGTCTTGGTCTTTTGTTGGATGGGTGAAGGGATCTTTGTATTTATATACCTCTATAAGAGACTAAGAGTCTTGAGTTATCTATCTATATACAGACAACCAAACTTAGTTACCTTCCAAGTTACAAACAAAGTTCCTTAAAATCTGTAGGATTTGCACCCTTGAAATCTTTCCATCAATTACCCAGTCAAAAAGGTAGTTTGGAGCCATGCTGTACAGTAAACTTAAGTAGGTATGGTAAGCAACCCTATCTTAACATTACAAGTTGGCTATTAACTAAATGGCTTAGCTGTGGAAATTTTATATCCATTGATTTGATGCAGTTTATAAATCGGTTGTTACGGTATTATCGTCCTGAATTTTGCAACGTTTGACACCATGGTTTATGGCAGTTATAGATAGGATTCAGCGATTTTTACTTAAACGACTACTGTTATTGCCCTATTTCAATTTTGTGGCGTGTTCAGGAACTTTGGTAAATGCCCACATTTCGCAGAACCTTTTTTAAAGAAACATGGACACAATCTCTATTTGACTCAGGAGCGTAACGGGGCCATAGCGGGGATGCTGCTGAACAACGGTTAGTCGTTTGCAGCTAGCCAAAACCATTGAGCAACCCTTTTTAAACTTACTTTGATACACTCGATTGATCAGGCAGGGATTTCCACCCTATGTTAACTACGACACCACATTTATACGCTGGTAAACGGCTTTAATTATCACAAAGTAGTCAACCAGTAACAACCCTGTTTTGGCTACGGCAGTTCATGTAAGACTTTTTGATGTAAAGTTCAGACTGCGGCTCAGTGCTTACCACAAGGAGCCATCGTTACAGCAAGTCTTTTGATAGCAGCAACTGCATGGTTGTATCTAAAGTTCGTCGAGACCCTGTACTTGTACCCAGATAGCGGAAAGCACACTTGCAGTATGGGTATCAGCCAGCTGTTGCCACTATCAACCGCGCAGACAAAACAGTGCCTGGCATAGCTAATTAACTATTGTCCAGTTGCACCTTCGGAGTTGCGTTTACAAGGATAATGGGATACAAGCTTCGCCGGAGACCCTAGACAACAATTAGCGTACATGTTATAACCTTCCAGCTTAAAAACGACACTAACCCCACTCTTTACAAGCAACATGCGCAAGTTTTAAATACAGAGCGTTTTAAACAAAGTACGAAAACCTGTGGCAAACAAATCATACAACAAATACTTTCAGCTTGATAAAGCGCCCCTTTCTAACCTGAAACAAGTCCTAGTAAGGACATACACCCAAAGATCTTACAGCACTACCCAATTAACGAACACATGCGCTATCACAAAACATTAAAGATAAAATACACACACAATACAATAAGCAGGAACAATAACACGTTATCATCCGAAGTCAATACTCCTCCGCCAGTAGCAACATAACAACACCTTTCAGAGAGCAAACCAAGCCTGCTAAGGACGTAGCTCTACAGACCTTTCAACAAAACAGGCTATTACTCGCCAACCTAAACAACATAGGACCTAGGAATGACATAGCGGAAGACAACCCTAACTTTTTTCAGACAAGCTTAAGAAGTGGAAATGCGGGGCCTCAGCAGCATGGCAATTCCGCGGACCAGATCTACGCTTTACCCAGCAGCTGCTGGGTAAAGCGTGTATAGAGCAGCGACCAAACTGTCGTACGGATTATAAATGTCCGCGGCAGCAGCAACATCCGCCCTTTGCCTTAGAGCAACTGGCACTTCAACATATGAAGTGCCTTGGGCTAAATAGCGCGTATCATGGGTTGTAGCAACCCACAGATATGGCCCAGACCCTGCACTGTCGCCGGAGCCCCAATTTGCAAGACCATGGTTCCTCGCCTCGAACATTCTCTGCAGCTTAAAAGCAGACTCACAATCAGCAGTCGTCCCCCCAAACTCAACAACCACAACCCCCAGGAAATCACCGCTTGGAGACCACCTAGACCTCACCCTCCGAACCGAATAGCCTAGTGACCGTAGCCTATCTCTGACTATATTAAAGCTCTTGCACACATAACGGGGACCATCAAAATGACCAGGCATGTTTGCCATGATACAACAAAATGGCCTAGCATGTTGACAGACATCCTCACTGGCACTCTTTCTTCCAAGAGTGATTTTTTTTTGTCTGGATTGTTAGTGGGAAAACAATTTACAAGAAATGGTGTACTTGCCCCCAAAAACTAAATGAAAGCCCAGCTATTTATAATGGGATGAAACACACATACACTGAAAAGTGCAGCAGGGGGAACCCTTCATTATATTGACACGTGAGTCTTCATCTGTAGCAAACAAGGGCAGTAAATAGGCCCACCTGATCACTATGGATCTATATAGCCTGTCTCAGAAAGCTAGTTAAAAGTGAAGCAACTTTTATCTTGTGAAGGCCCTACCCTCCTACAGATCCCTTTCAACTGTAAATGACATGTGACTCATATAGCCGGTTCAAAAATCAAAGAATAGCTCGATTTCCCTATTATGTTACTGAGGCAGTTCGTATACATTAACTTCATGACCCGAGTTTCAATTAAGAGGCACAGGAAAAACACCACAGAAAGCTTACATAGAGGTAGCAAAACCGCTAAAAGTCACTCCCTCGCAAATGTTTACCAGCAGAACAAAGACACGATATAGGGTAACACATAAGACGTTGAAAGTTCCTAACCCGCACAACGACCTTCGAGATAAACACAAAACTCTCATGTAAAGCAGCAAATCAAGTTTCCATTAAACAAACATTTCCGCAGCAGACAATAACCCGTAAAACTGACCAACTGAACACAGTTTGATAACGCATGGGAACACCAAATAACGACATATACCACACAAACACCACGACTATTACCGCACACAGAATCAACAAGATTAGAATCAACACTGCCAGGACGCTACCTTTAAAAAATGATAATTCATATAGACCTAAACACACAATTGCACCAGTACATTGCTTCTTGCTATAATTCCAAACAAGCCTACTCCAACCATCACACGTAATCTTATATCCAATTGCAGCAAAACCTACCTATTTCACATTTCCAAGCATTCAATCAGTAGCAAATATCTTTTAATACCATGTTAAACTAAAACAGTATCCCAAAAACAATTCTAACACTAACCACAACTCATTGCTATAAAAAGGAGTTCTAATCGATCAGAAGTTCAACAATAAATTAAATCCAATACACAAAAGACACGATAAGTCGTAAATCAAGATGACAGCGCGCCTACGAAATGGAAAAGAAACAGTTCAATAGTTTGACCAGTAGAGTGGCATGGATAACTTCAGCTACCAACCAACTTAGCATCACACATTTCTCTGGAGCGGAGTAAAAACGAACCTTAAAAGCAAAAGCGTGAAATTTCACAATGCCCGCGACAGGACACTGGCAAGCTACAGGCATCAACAACAAAGGCTGCGCGAAACAGAAAAGGCTGCGCCAAACAGAACCATTTTCTGCCATGAAAATATCACGCCCCAAACAGGCAGGAAACAAACAAGCTCGCACATTTCCCGACCTCTCCCAAATAAGCTTGCACCAACAGGGGGCCCCCAGAGCTGCCAAACCCAACTACACATAAAAAAGAGTAAGGAATAGGTAAAAGCCAACCAGCACTGCGATCAAAGCCCATCGAAAAGACAACGCGTATACCTGGAATAACTCATCATAAATAAAAACACGCCTCATAGACACCCTATAGCGACAACTGCCTGGTGCAGGGCACCCCTTCCTAAATCTGCTTAAAAGCTGAACAATTTCTGATAGATACACATCCCAATCCAATCAGGTACGACACATCGACACATGCATCCATCACAAACTACATCATTACAGCCGGACATCTTTTTTAAATTGTGAATTGTGATTTGTTTGGAGATTGGAGAAATGAAATAGGATGTAGGGAAAATATGTATATTTACCTCAACAAAGACGACTCAGATCAATCTCTGAAATTGAAGCCATCGATTTAGGGATTCACCCGCTTGACGCCGCGAACATGGAAGAACAAACAGCATGAAAACCGCAGATGAAAGCGAGGCACAGAAGCTGAAGAACAATTAGAAGGAGAATGGAAGAAGAAGGTGATGAACAGAACGGGAAGAAGAGAAAAATGGGAAACAGACACGCATGCACACCTAACCAGGTCCCTCATAAGACTGACCTCTCTTTTGGATGCAGAGATGCAGATTTAAATTGCGAATTAAAATTTCAGAAACGGTCCAGATCAAAAACGGTCCAGATCAAAGCCACAAACCGTCGACGATTGTAAGCAGACACCAGGAACCCAGATTTGGCAGGTGTTCTGATCCCCGACGCGAAATCATCAGAAGAAGTAGAAGTAGATTGGAGGATACAGGTCAGCAGCATCAATGAGGAAGGAGGTGAACTGGGTTTCGGGAAGAAGAGGGGAAGAAGGGCATCAGTTTGGAAGAAGAGGTGAAGAAGGGAGAAGGTTGTTTTGAGAGAACGGATGCTCAAGATTAAAAGCAGTCTTCAATTGAGGGTCAGGATGGAGTTCTATTCACAAGGGCACTATTCTTAAGGAACATTGGAAATTTTGATTTGTTTGGGCAAAATAATTAGGTAACCTCATGGTTTTTAGGAGTTAGGGATTAATAATTAATTCACTCTACGAATTTAACATCTAATTCTTTTTTCTTAAATTATTATTTTTTTGGCTTTCGTCTCCTCATTTATACCACCTATAATAATAATAATCTCTTGCGTTATCACAATATTTCGATTTCCTTACCTCAAAACACCTTTGAGATTTTATTTTGTAGATTTTTCATATTTATGCTTCCACACTCAATTCAAGATTATTATGGTTCACCTAAAATCCTAATTGAATTAATCATTTCAAATTAATTTTTATTGTATTTGACTTTATAATAACTTTATGTAGCCACAATATATTCTATGAAACGTCTATGTAACATATTGTACATACTTAAATATTTGTTACTTGTGTCATTCATACGATGCATAATTAATTTTGCTCATTTTTACCAGTAATTATTGGAAATTCTAAAGCTATACTCTTCTACTTTACTCTCTTTCTTTTTTTTTTTGAGAAAAGATCATTATCATTAATAAAAAGTCATACGACATCTACAATATATGTCAAACTCAACCGGATACAAATATAATAACCATAGGAAATAAATTCCTGTTCAAAGACTGATCCACTGCAACAGAGTCTCTATCATCGGTTCGCCGCAACAGGCTTTCATCCATAAGAGGGTCTCCGAATCTTCCTTGACGAGTATCAATTTCTTCTGACTTGATTGATTGTAGCCATGAATCGGACAATATTTGTATAACCATATAACGATCTATAACAATGCTGATCTTCCGCTTCTTCTGACTTATTAAAGAACTGAAAACGAACACGAAAACGAAAGCTCTTAAACTGGGAGAAGGACACCACCGATAGACGGGGACAGACCTCTCAGAAAGAGAGACGAAACAACGAAAACGGAAATAAAACAGAAACATAAAGGGAACAAAGCAGAAGACAGAAAAAAACGGAAACCACCGCCTCCCTACCAACCCACATCACCGCCAGATCCAAGCACCACCCTGCCAAACCACCTCAGCAAACCCACCTGATAA
>JAGPOY010006135.1:0-10518 GCA_018983105.1 Silene uniflora
ACCGTTTAGTCGTATTCGGCATAAATATGACTGTATTCTCATACGTCACATTTCTCACACGTGTCCTATAGGTGTGACCTTTAGGGACCAGTTGATCACCGCCATCTGTATGACAATAACGTCAAACTTATCTAGCAAGCCAACCGTTATTGATAAACGTGGATCAACTGATAATAATACAAAAGTATGCCCTTGTGTTCCTCTGAGAGTTTCAATAAAATTATTGCACTAACTGTAGAGAACACCAGCCCCAACACCTCTGACAACTTTGACTTCACTACCATGTCGTCGATGTATACCTCCATCGTTTTCCCAATTTGCTCCTTGAACATCCTATTGACCAGTCTCTGATAGGTGGATCTTGCGTTCTTCAGGCCAAAGGGCATGACATTGTAGCAATATATGCCTCTCTCCGACATGAATGCTGTTTTCTCCTGATCTGCCGGATCCATCTTGATTTGGTTATATCCGCTCCAGGCGTCCAAGAATGTCATCATCTGATGTCCCGCCATGGCATCTACCATGGCATCTATATGTGGCAAGGGAGAGGGATCTTTTGGGCATGCTTTGTTGAGGTCGGTGAAATCCACACATACCCTCCATTTCCCATTCTTCTTAGGCACCACCACGACATTAGACAACCATTCCGGGTATTTCACCTCTCGGATCTTGCTTGCTGATAGCAGGTTATCTACCTCCTGGTTGATTACTGCGTTTCTTTCGGCTGCGAATTTTCTCCTTCTCTGCTGGATGGGTTTGCATCCTGGGTTCACGCTCAATTTGTGGATTATGATCGACGGATCTATCCCCACCATGTCGTCATGGGACCAAGCGAAGCAATCCATGTTATCTCGTAAGAACTTGATTAGCTGCTCTCTATTATTACCTGTGCACTCATCTCCTACCAGCACCGTCCTCTCCGGGTGTAGCTTGTCCATGTTGATTTGATCTAGCTCCTCGGCTGGAGGCTCCACGTATTCGCCCTGGACAGGCTCCTTCTGTAATTGTTATGCTGGCGGGATGGTCGTGCACTTTAATGCCTTCTGGTAGCAACTCCTTGCTTCTTCCTGATCTCCCCGTATCTCCTCTGTTCCCCAGGGTGCAGGGAACTTTATGCATTGGTGGTAAGTCGAGGGAACTGCCTTCATCAGGTGCAGCCGTGGTCTCCCCAGGATGACGTTATAGGTGGATGGTCCATCAATGACAAGGTAGTTTACTTGCTTATTGACACCTCCTGCACAGGTGGAGATGGTGATTTCTCCTAATGAGTTAGCTGTTTCTCCGCTGAATCCTACCAGTGGGATGGATTTCCTCCGCAGGTCTTTCTCAGTGAACCCCATGTTCTGTAATGTCTTGAGCATGATTAGGTTGACTGAACTCCCTGTATCTACCAGGATCCTCTTAACTGTACAGTTAGCCATTGACAGTGTAATGATGAGGGCATCGTGATGCTCCTGGTTGTCCTGCAGATCTGTTTCATCGAAAATAACTGCTGGCGAGTCATTGTGTTCAACCCTGCAAGATGCTTCAGGTCTGTCGCCTTTAGATTGAGTGGCATGTCTCTTGGCTGCAGAATACGTTAGGCCACTTAGCTCTGAACCGCATGTTATCACGTTGATAATTTTCGTGTTCCCCGGTGGTGGAGGTGACTTAATCTGCCTGCTGGAATCTACCTTCTCCTGTTTGCCCCCACGTAGTAATAGGTGGTTCAGCGCTCCTTCTTCATACAATCGTTTGACTTCCTTCCTTAGGACCCAGCAATCTTCGGTGGTGTGCCCGATGTCTCGGTGAAACTCGCACTTCCTCTTACTGTCTTTTCTTCAAGATTGCTGTTCTGCTGGAGGCTTTGGCCACCTTACTACGTCTTTCATGTCATTCAGGGCCTTGAGGATTCCAGCGAGCCTTGTCGTGAACCCATACTCGGTTACGGCTGGCAATTGCTGCATCTCCTCTCGGTTATCAACCTTGTTGACGCCTCGCCCGTATGGTGAGTAGCTGTTGTCGTTCTTCTCCGTTGGATGCTTCCTGTGAGATTTTTCTTCTTTCTGCTGTGCCGGCGCCTTTAGCGTTTCTAGCCGGACTCTTGCTTCCAGGTCTTCTTCCAATCTGATTGCTCCTTTTGCTTTTTGTTGGACCGCAGCAAAGTTTGGGTCCGGATACATGGTTAGTTCCTCATAAAGTTTGGAGTCATAGTGGAGGCCTCTTCTGTATGCCTCTTATCGTAGTAGTCGTGTCACAGTCCCGCACTTCCACCTTCTCGTTGAGGGACCTGGTTGTATAGTCCACTATGGACTCGTCAGGACCCTGAGCCATATTGTATAGGTCTCCAGCGTGTTTCTGCGCCTTGGCACTGCTCGCAAACTGTTGCGTGAACGTATTTACCAAGTCTGCAAACGTCGAAATTGATCTGTTGGGAAGTCCTACAAACTATCTTAACGCTGGTCCCGACAGTGTGGACCCGAACCCCTTGCACATGCATGCCTCCTTGACGTGCCCTACTGCTGCTACCGTCATCATTTTATGCTTGTATTAGCTCACATGATCGAACGGGTCACCCTTTCCATCAAAGAGTGTCATGTTTGGATTGGAGAATCCTTTTGGCGTGGGGACGACGGATATTGCGTCTATGAAGGGGGAGTCCGCGTAGCTGTCGAGTGTGGCCTTCTCGAGGGGAGGCGGCATCCCTGGAACCCTGCTCATCATCTCCTTTAGCTCTAAGTAATGTTGCTCAGTCAAGCTGCCTGCTGGCTGCTTACCCTGGCTGCTGCACCCTGCAAGCGGTGCTTCCATGCTCGGGTAGCTGTTGTATGGACTAGCTGCTGTCATCATCCGTGGGAGACTGCTCCTGCATTCCGGGCCGCTCCCCGGTAGTCTGGAGTATTTGACCTGCACTAGGGATGCGGTTAGGCGTAATAGGATGACTAGCAACGATGTTACCTGATGTTGGTGCCGTATCGCTTGCAAGTTGCCAGTCACTGAGATATCCCAGTCCTCGGGGAGTTATCTTTCTGTCTACCGTGGTTCCCTTCAGGTCCAGCCTTGTCACCAACTCCGATGGAATGGTCCTGATCTGGCTTCTGTCGTCTGTCGTGACGAGGCCCTTCCCTTTGTCTGCTGCTGAGTGAGCTTGCTGTCTCACCAGATCCAGTTCTGTTCCGAGGTCTATGTCCCTCAGCACTGCTTTATTATCTGCTTTCTTCTGCTCTTCCTGCATGTTCTTGATTGCCTTCTTCAATTCCTCCATACCGTCGAGCAAGACCTAAGCAGTGTTTGGGGGTGGGGGGATTTTCTGTTGCTGACCACCCCCGCTACTTTTCGGCTGCGGAATCGGGGTTGCAACTTTGGCATCTTTTTGCCCCGACGCCGTCGTCATGCCTTTCGTTGTGCTGATCTGGAATCCTCCAGATCCGGATGCTGAGGAAGTCTGGGTGTCTTTTTCCATTGCGAAATTAGTTGAATAACGATGACGACCACTATGCCCCACGGTGGGCGCCAAACTGTTTTGGTTATTTTTAGTGGATTAGGTCAAGGTAGGTCAAAGAGGTCTTAAACGCTATTCTAGTATGACGATAAATAAAGTACGTAAAATAATAAAGAACGCAAGGCCTTTGGTGACGCGGAAAACCCAATGTGGGAAACGACCGCGGGAAGGGACGATACCCTTCCAAATATTGCACTAGCTTTGTTTATGGAGAACGACTACAATGAGCAAGAGGCGACGATGGTGCTAGTACAATTGCTAGGGTTTCTATGCGTATGTGTGTATGGAATTGAATAATAATGCACGATCCCTCCTCGTCTTCTTATATAGGACCTAAACCCTAGTAGGGTTTAGGTGGCTTTCCCTCCAAGTCTTCTCTTGACGCCTCTTTGCGTAGTGCCGAGCCCTCCATGGGCCGCTTGCTGCCTCCTGGGCTTCTAGCGCATGCTCTTGCTCTATGGTCCATGATCAACTTGTCCATTCTTCCTGAATCCGGTCCTGGGCCTTTCTCCCTTGCACGGCCCAATAAGGCTTGATAGAGAGTATGGGCCTTCTCCTTCCTTCATTATCCGTTGGGTCATATTTAATGGGTCAAGTATCCGAATTTATACCCAAACAATTTTCATGTTTATTTTTTGGTAAGTAATTTTCTATAGATGTGGTTGTTTAAAATTTTTATTTGTTTGCGAAAGTCATATATGCTTATTTATTTATTTTCTAGTTAAATTTAGCTAAAGAACTGTTATTTGTCAATCCTATTAATCCACCTTAAAATACAATTGTAATGTTTAGCTAGTATGGCTCCCACCAACCAATTTTTGGTAGATATCCCAAGTTGCCAACCTGTTGTGTTATCTATTTTTGAGTCATTTAATTTGCATTTCAAAATAAATGAAGCTTTATTAACTTTATTTTTAAGACTAGGAGAATTAGCCATAATAATTCCCTCAAATTTCCACACAATTTGCTGGTTAATTCAACTCAATAATAAAAAAATAATACAATGCAGAAGGGAGGTTTCTTTCTCCTCTTGTCTTCCTTGGTATTATTCATATCGGCTTTAGCAGAAAACAAGACATGGGAATCAAACACAGACATAGATACGGACACGGACACATATTGGCAAATGAGAGCAAAAGAAGCTGCCATACGCAATGAAGCTGCGTATCACCCTCACCCTTTTAATGTCACAAACCACATCAATATTCTGGCTAGAAAGTGAGCTTTAATATCACCGTTATTCTTGCTTGTGACGAAAAAACACCTTTGACATTTCAGAACCACCTTCCCTTTTCATCATTTTTTAAAAACGGTTTTTGAGACGTCAAAAATGAGAATTTGAATTAATCTAATTCTTTATTTGCACACTTGAATGTCCTTAGTTTTCATAAATTCTCACACAAATTATGAACTCATGCACGCATGGTTCACATATTTGTTATTGTTTTATATTTATATCTCAATTTTGTACACATTGAAGTTGCGTCTAACATATTTGCATGTGTCTCGTGGCCAGACTCCTACAAAATACTGGATTGAACAATACAAGGAGGGTTTTGGCAAGGAAATACAGGCGAAGCTGCCTATACACAAACCCCATTGACGAATGCTGGCGATGCGATGCCAATTGGGTAAACAACCGAAAGCAGTTAGCCAAATGTGCCCTAGGGTTTGGGACTGGGACAACCGGGGGAATCCTCGGTCCAATGTACGTAGTAAACGACTCTTCAGACAACGACATGGTAAACCCTAAACCCGGAACGTTACGCTATGCAGTGACTCGTGATGGGCCCCTATGGATCATATTTTCAGCCCACATGACCATAAGGCTGAACCAAGAGCTCATAATTAGTAGCAACAAGACAATTGATGGTAGGGGTTCAAACGTGGTCATAGAAGGCGGTGCTGGATTTACGCTTCAGTTTGTTGAGAATGTCATCGTCCATGGTATCAAGTTTAGAAATATAGTCCCAGGTAACGGAGGCTTAATTAGGGATTCAGTTAACCATTTCGGGTTTCGGACCAGGAGTGACGGTGATGCCATATCAATTTTCGGGTCGCACCATATTTGGATCGACCATTGCTCCTTATCTAAGGCTTCTGATGGTCTTATTGATGCTATCCAAGGCTCAACAGCCATCACCATCTCTAATTGCCATATGACCAACCATGACAAGGTACGCGATTCCTTCAGACAATTTTTTTCACTCTAGCTAATTTTGAAAAAAAAAATTCTGACATTTTCACAAACTTACTTTGCCTCCGCCATCATCTTTATAATAATATTAACACATGCGAGTCTTTTTTCTGAGTCGTAGTTTTCATATCACAAAATGCCAGGGAACGGCACTAGAGTACAGAACAAAATACGATTACCATGATGTAGTTTGCGGAAACAAAACCAAGGGTAAGCAAGAAAAAAACGAAGAAATCTAGACACAACTACAAACCTACCCAAAAAATAGAAGAAAAAGGCAAACAATCAAAACAAAACAAACCCAAAACTAGAACTATCCGAGCCGAAAAAAACACCAGGGGAAGTATTTTTAGCCATATCAGAGCTATTTGCATTTAGCAACCTCCATAGGCCATCGTCCTTAAATCATTTGATCCAAGATGGTCCACCCTATATTCTTATCAAGCGATAAATCTCCGATTCTACACCCCCATAGTCCCATACCAACAAATGTAAGTGTTATAAGAGACGGTCTTACACTCTTACCCAAGTTTCCACATCTTCTGAAAATAATGCAGGGCTACCACATTCAAAAGCCAACTAAAAAGTTGATGGCCTTTTTTTACAGGCTTTTTTGTTTGGGGCAAGAGATACCGACTACATGGACAGAAATATGCAAATAACAATAGCATATACTCACTTTGGGAAGGGTATGGTGCAAAGGATGCCGAGGTGTAGATGGGGATTCTTTCACGTAGTTAACAATGACTACACTCACTGGGAAATGTACGCCATTGGTGGCAGCCAGAATCCTACCATTATCAGTGAAGGCAACCGGTTTATCGCACCATACAATAACTTTGCTAAGGAGGTATGTACAGTGTGTCTCTGTGCATTGCGCAACTTATATGACACGGTCTCACATGTGAGACTTGACTTTAAAATATATAATCTACTACTCTATGAGTACACACAAGTATTTGGGTTGGCCTTACATGACTACATGTGAGACCGTCTCCCCAAAATTGAATATTATATAGATTTAACCTGGTAACTTTTGCAGGTTACCCACAGGATGAGACCGGAGTCACCATGGGATAGCGGGGTATGGACATCAAAGGACGACGTATTGTTAAATGGAGCAACATTTAAACAGTCGGGTAGTCTTCAAACTACACGATATGCAGATAAGATGGTGAAAAGCACACCTGGTAGATTTACGGGGAGGATGACCCGCTTTGCAGGACCATTGAAATGCATACCTAACTTCCCTTGCTAATATGATTGTCTTCCCTTTCGGGTCATCAGAAAGAACAGAAAGAACGGATTAGACATTGTTATATCAAATGTGAGACTCGTACAATTGAACAACTTTTTAGGCTCATCAGTTTGCCGTTTATTTACTTGTGTTTACGCATTATAATTCACAAAAAGCAAGTTCCCCAAGTATCTAAGTATATTATGCAACCTGTGTATCTACTCAGATTGCTAATCTCAACCACTGCTGTATCACCACAGAAAAAACCGTACTCCCTCATATTCGAAAATACTTTCCATTTTGTATTTTACTAGAATTATTAAGAAGTAAGATTAGACATATCAATATTTCTGCTCTCTTTCATTTGCACATCAAAGAAAAAAAAACAATAAGATATTACTCCATAGTAGTTTTGATATAGTTCTTACTGGATATGGTGTTACTGAAGCAGAGGGCGGCATGCGAAAAATCCCAAAATTGAAATAATTTTTTTTTACTCGAAGATGGTATTCAAATATTTTGCTCTCAAAAGCATCACGCAACATTGTGCCCAGCACCAGCACGATCATTGTCAATTATATTGTCCAAACAAAGGTAAAAAAAACACTATCTTCTCTCAGAAGAAACCAACACTAATTAGTATAGATCAACCGAAAACATTCATTCCTCAGTATATCATCTGTAGATATGAGAATAGCAGTCAAGATTACATGAGAAAATTAATTGAAACTTTAAAGCGGAAGTTAAGTAGGCAACAGAAGAAACCATGGATGGTCATGCATAATGATTTCATTCCTGCAGTCTGCCTGCTTAGTTATAAACACGGTGATCAAACCTTATTCTCCATAATATATATGGTTTCCTTCCTCAGAGGGAATCTTGGAAACGCCTCCTCTTTTAGACCTTTGCAACCTTGGTTGAGGATAACCTGCAAAGAACCCAATGAAAGCATTCAATAACAACTGAGGCACAGGAAATGACTATCAACACAAGACATACTATGAAAAATGATTATTCGAGGATATCACCCCCAATGAAAATGGAGGAGGTTGTTCGCAAAATAGAGTGATTGTTCTTTATATTTATCTCTAGTAAAGCTCTATGAACTGAATCCGTTTGAACCAAATTGAGTACAGAACCACAACATTAATTTGGATTCCCTTCGTACAATATTTGAGCTAATGAAGGTTATTTTCTGAAATTAGATGTCGCAAGTTAAATTATGGATAAAACACATTGCCCAACCACTAATATTGTACAAAGGAATAGAGGATACATGTCTCCCTCCATCTAATTACAACTTGTATAGCAAACTTCCTACATATCATCCCTCTTTGTTATCACTTATGAAGGTCATGTAAGCAAACAAATATCATTCTGAAGACCTCTACAAAAGCCCAACTGCATCTACTTTACGAAACTGCGTATATACTAATTCAAGCACTGGGAAAGGATAATATTTTACTATTTCGGATTCCATGATCACTTCCCTTGATGTATGGCCAGATTAAACAACGAATACATTTTAAACACCTAAGTATCGTATTCCTGCCAAGGTCGCTATTTATGTAATATGCGCAATAAGCAACTATGTGGCTGACCAGGTGCTAACAATTAGGACGTGAGAGGATATAAAGTGAGGTGATACAAGAACTTATTAAATGTTTAAACCTCATCAAGTTTCCTTTTTGCTGGTCCTTGCTAATTTTCTCCTCCGTAATTGACATGAGTCCCTGTGAGAACCAGGAAAAAATGTTACATAACGTTATTGAATGTTTCATATAATGTTCAGGTAACACAAGAAACAAATGCAGCAAAAAGAAGTCATCAACAACAAAGCCTTGACCCAAAATAAAACAAGTCAACCTCATCTCAAAAGGATACAAAATTCAACATATTGAGGACTAACCTATGGCATTAAGTATTAACCCTTTGCCTGTATGCAAGTACACGAGGAGAGGGGAGGGAGGGAATCATTTTTCTTCCAAAGTTTTGCTATTTGAAAGGGTTCTAGTATGGCTTGGAGGGAAGGAAAAGGACACCATTTCCCTCCAACCCCACTTTTGTAAACAGTGGAAATCCAACACCTTTTTCCTTTCCTGTCAAAATTGTGCCCCACACAAGGCCTAATGTACACTATCGCACGCCAACTTCGCATTACAGCCCCTTTATCACACAAAAGACCCAAGCTTATAGTGCAACTACTCATTATGTGATCACATGGAACAATTTTAATATCATGGACCAACCAATATTTTTCAGATTTTTTTTTTTTACAAGCACTGCCTAAGGGTTGCCTCATTTCAAACCATTTTTAGGATAGAAATTTGTCGACAAGTAGTTAGGTGGGGTTAGATTTTAGAAAGAAAAAAAATCAAATCATGCAGTTGTAGATCAAGAAGCAAAAATCTAAAATTTCAAAATGCGATGTCATAGAAAAAGGTTTGAGGAGGATGAGATCACAAAAGGGACGGATTGGAATTTGGAGGTCAGAAAAGTGAGGGTAGACAAAGAAGAAAGTGGAGTTTGATAAAGGGAGAAAATGGAAGTCAAAGAGGGAGACAGTGGAGATGCAGGCCATAAAGAGGTAAGGTAGTGAGGAAAGAGATGAAAGTAGATTAATGTTTATAACATCAATTATGAGAGTTTAGTTGCTTAAGTAACGACATATTTGTTGCTCTTTCGTATACCGATTTACTAGATCATATACTCACTCCACATCTATATGTTCCTCCCATTTGTTTGGGCAAGGTTCTTAAGAAAATGGATTACTTGTGGCTTATTAAACCAAACTCATCTAATATTACGTACTAATCTCACCCCCTCCACCAAACAATCAAACACCATCCACACCACCAGCCCACCATCACCACCACGCTTCCACCGTACCTCTCCACCACCCATCCATCACCACCACCACCAACCTCGCCTGACAACCCAAAAATCGCCTGACCACACCCAACTACACCCCACCACGCACAACGGCACTAGCAACGCCGCTGTCCCACCGACAACTATGTCGGCATAAATGACGACCACCCTCTGAAGCGACTGAGGTCGGACAAGACCATGGTAATAGTAGTTTTCAAAAATAACGTTCATATCTTTATAGATCTGAGTTAAGGTCACAATTGAAGATGGAATTTTTCCGTCCGTGATGAAGTCACCGCCGCCACTCTGCTACCAAGTTGTCGTCATCCTCCCACCTTGTAGTCTAGGTTAGCCGTCTTCCCCTTCCTCATCGTGGTTTTCTAGAGTTTGGATATGGTGGTTATTATGGTGGGATGGGGTTTCGATTGGGGAATGTGGCGGTACGATGATGGCAGAGGTGGAGGTTGGGGTGGGGGTTAGGAGGAGTTAGGATAAGTATACATTAGATGATTAGAATGCTAACTAAATATTGTTTTGCTAATACGTGTAATTTAGGGTGATATGTAGGTGTTTTAGTCCCTTAATGTTTGCCAAATAAGAGGAGTTCTCAAATGGAGGAACAAAAAGATGTGGACCAAAATGGAATATGAGAGGAACAAATAGATATGGAGGGAGTACGATATTTCCAAATTTACTCTTCCATTTTTTTTATTCAATTTCCTTTAAACTTCT
>JAGPOY010006136.1:0-10517 GCA_018983105.1 Silene uniflora
TAATCATAATCATAATCATAATAATCATAATCATAATCATAATCATAATAATCATAATCATAATAATCATAATCATAATAATCATAATAATAATCATAATAATCATAATAATAATAATAATAATAATAATAATAATAATAATAATAATAATAATAATAAAGTTAAATAAATTAAGTTAATTTAAGTTCAGATCCTATAAGTTCAGATCAGTTCTGATCCTATAAGTTCAGATCAGTTCTGATCCTATAAGTTCAGTTCAGATCCTATAAGTTCAGTTCAGTTCAGTTCAGTTCAGATCCTATAAGTTCAGTTCAGTTCAGATCCTATAAGTTTCAATCCAAAAGAACAGGCCCTTAATACTACTAGTTGTTGCACCGCGCCCTATCGGGCGCGGTGCCCCAATTTGGTTGAACGCAAAGCGGAAATTAGACTGTGCCACAGTAATATAAATGGATGTATGACATGCCGTGTCCGTTTATAAAGCACGAATCCTTGAGAAAACATTGTTAGTGGGTAACCTGTGGTGTGGAGGCCATGTTAAATGAAGTGGGTTGTATTCACCTTTTTTAAGTCGAGACTGCAAAACAGCGAGAAATCAAGGAAACCGAAGCCAAACTACTACCAAAAATGCGGTTCAAACATTACCAAACAATTAGTTTACTGCATTAAGATTAAAGTAGCCTCTATTACATTACATTCTGTTCTGACCAAAAGAAAAAAAAATTTATGTGGGTAAAGTGCTCGAACGACAGTGACATCACTATCAAAAGCATTCCGTGGTTCTGCATTGGCAAGCACCCTTGCCTGCTGCCTTTCTGCAAATGACTGCATTGGCAAGCACCCTTGCCTGCTGCCTTTCTGCAAATGAGACTTGGACGTAGTTCACGGCTGCTGGGAGATAGGCTCCATCATACTGAGTACTAACCCAGGCTTGTCAAACAAAAAAATTCCTTCCAGCCCTTGTTTTTGGGTAGGAATTCACCAAAAGTGACAAGAAAACCACCTGCAATAACATCACCAAGATAAATAAAGCCATTTTGCATTAACATCACCAAGATAAATACAATGAATATTAGAGAATTTATATGTTCAGAACTTTCAAATATGACCACAAACCGTGCCATGTTCTAACATCGACCTGAAAATGTTACAACACATCAAGCCCCAAATAGAACAAAAACAGTGCAGCCAAATCAAATCCTTTCCTATTCATCAGTTTATTGTAGATTTATAGGTTAATGGGTAGTTTCGTATTCATCAGGTTATTATAGATTTATAGGTTAATGGGTAGGTCTCAAATGTAAGACCATATATAAGTATTTGTGTTACTCAAATGTGAGACCATCACATTTAAGTATTTGTGTTAAAGAGTTTGGTTGAACATGCCTTATAGCACATGGCCATTCCTTTCTCCTGTACTCTGCCATTTTAGCTTTCACATCTCTGGTACCAACAAAATCACGGCAAGATAGGCCCACCATTCCTTCCTCAAAACGAAAATGAAGAGACCTATATATAAATAAATACAGAGATGAAAGATAGCAACTAACAATTTGAAGAAATACAGAAATTTTGAATTGAAATAGCATATCCACTTACATATATGGATTTGAAGTAGTTGTCCGGTTTCTCATTCTTGATGCCAACAAACATGCAGAGTGCAGACCTAAAAACGGCTACCAAATGTCTGTCAAAACTCAAATATCAATGCCTAAATGGCTAAATATGGCTGCTGTCTCCAGCAGGTGCTGACGAGACATCTCTAGAGATTCCATAACGACATTACATATTTCCCGCGACCAAAAAAGCAGACACATACAAACAGGAATACATCAACTTTTGAAGATTATAGCCGAAATTAGGATGCAACATTGGCTGCTAAAAAAGGTAACCTAAAAGAAAATTCAATCTTCAATAACTCTTACCGAGTCTAGGGGAATGTTGTTGGAGGATTTGAAATCGCGGTACATGACTTTTGTTTCATGCAGCGCCTAAAGAGACCTCCATGCGAACATGCCACAAAAGAGGTTGAAAGTATAAACCGCCTATAAAATTGCAATCATAGTGTCAAATAGAGTTTTCAAATTCATAAACGACTTTTATCCCAAATTAACTAACAAAGTAAAAAGTAAGCATACTGCTGAATAGATGGTTCTCCAAGCTTCCCCTAGGAGATGTCAAACCACAACGGCTAGACATGATTCAGAAGCCATTTTGTCAATTGCATTCCGAGATACAACAGAAACATAGTGTGCTAAAGATGGATGTCTAATGTAGCTGCAACTGCAACATAAATGTAGGATAGACACTCCCTTGCCTTATAGAGTGATGAAAGAGTCAATGATTTGATTAGCCAACGGTGATCTAATTTGAACGTCATATCTTTGTTATACTTAGTTGAACCTTCAACACAAAAAAATTCTTAAATCATTATTTTTTTCTTTTGACATGGATTTCCCTATGGTACTAATTTCAGATGGGTTCGCAATCAATAAATCTCATCGGGTTTGCTGTCTCTTATTATGAGTTATGACCTCCATGATTTATCCGTAAACTGAATGTATCACCCCTTACACAAAAACAGGATCGCCCCCAATAATCCAGTTCATGAGTACATTTACACGTGAGTGTGTGTTAGAGAAAGTGAGACGGTAATCCGCTGTAACGGCCAAGTATTGATTGTTCTTGAAGTGTCTTTTACATATGAAAAGATTTAGGCGTAAAATTTAAAAACATGAAAGAATTAGTTTCCTAATCCCTGACATTGAGAACCTAGCTACAATCTAAAACTTTGTCATCAAAAACCATCTATTTATCCAATCACTTAACCTAACCTCCGACTAAGCATAAACCAAATCTTGCAGACTTGCAGTGAGCAACATTGGCACAGCCACATAAACCCATTAATTTACATGCAAAAGCACCTAGGCCCTAGCCAACTTCCTCTAGCCAATTTATGTTAGTCACTTCAAAAACCACCTGTCTCCCCCTCCCTAAAATTGTTGAACACCGACTAATTTCCTATTCCTCTTATAATCTTTAAGCTTACTTTCTGAATCACAATTCACAACCAACATTGAAACTCTAACCGAATGTTGGCCAAATTACATGTGCTAAAAAAGGCCATTCTAACCTCCAGCGATGCTAGCTATAAAGAAGTGGCCGCAACAACTGCCTTTTCTAATAACAAAAGGTACGGAAAAATCACTACTTTGAATCTAACTAACAAGCAAGAGGTTGAAGAATATCATAAAGTTTCTATAAGTTCAATTAAAGCAGGGTTGGTTAAGATATGTGTAATAGATTAACATTGCTAAAAATGTAAGTTTAAGTTGTTCCTATACCAATATCTACATTGTGTTTCTAACGCATACATGGACATGCAACAAATATACCACATCTATTTCATTGTCTGAGCGCAATGATTTCGGGGAATGCATAATGCTTACCACTATTATGTCTTATCTAATTACCTATTGTTGAGACCTGCAAGGCCGATTTAATTAGTTACGTCAAATATTTCGCTTTGAAAATATGCATTTCATTATGATAGAAAGTTAAATACCGCAAGTGCACGGTGGTAATTGTAGCACTTGGGGTGTCGATTTCCACAAGGAGCAAGGGCTAGAATACTAACGGTCAAGGTTCAAGTGTTTAGCTAAGTCGATAAAACCTTGAGTTTGTTTTGACTATCTATGGCTATACTAGCATGCAAATAAATTAAAAACTAAGTAAAAGTAATGACAAGAAGAGGCTATGACGATAGATTAATATATGGACTTAAATCAAGAATTTAAAGGCCTAGGGCACGATTTCGACTCCCAACACTTCATAATTCACCACTTGATTCCGTAGATTAGTTGTCAAAGGGTATGTATTGGGGAGAACGCCTCTAGGTCGCCTATTGTCTCCCTCCCGGGTTCACAATAGGACACTAGTCCTATTAACACAACTTCCTCCCGGACTCATGTGTTAAAATCCCAAATTAAAGTTCAAGGTTCGCTAAGATTGGCCTAATTCTCGCTCACCTCTTGCTAAAACTCTAGGTATAAGCTCGCGATAAACTCCGGTCATCTCACTCCCTCTCCCGAGGGTCGATTTCAAACCGTAAACTAATGGGCACCCCCTCCAAGTCCTCCCTCCCGGGTTCGACTCGAATGGGCAACTACCCTAACCGAGAAGGGCTAAATCCCGACCTAGCCGGCTCTCGCCAACGTTACAAGGGTCTAGGATTCATCTCCGACCCCAAAGGGTAATAATAATTCAATTCCCAAGGTTTACCCAATAATCACCCTTTTTAACAACCAATCATGTGAAATCAATATGTAAACTATTCATGTTGGGGTCTAATCGCCCCCTAGTAAGGAGACTAATCAGTATTCATAGCGATTAAGACTAAATAACAACCAAAGATGAAGACTTTGCAAAAAGACATGAGTAATTTGAGATTTAATCTAAAAAGCATGCAATTGACTAGGAAAGACAAACAAATACTATTTGAAACAATTACCAACACCAACAAAGCCCAAAGGTGAAACCTTTGAGAAGCAAATACCAAAATATTTTAGATTAACTAAAGAGAAACAATTAACCATTCAATTTCTACAAGAATGTTTGCAATTAACTAATTAAACCCTTCTTAAGATGGAAACAATCAAAAAGGAATTAACTTTGGTGTTAAGAAATGTAAACAATTCAAAACCAAAAGAACAATAATTAAAGGAAAATGAAACAAACACAACAAGAGAGAAATTTAAATAAGGAATAGGAATTACCCAACAAGGAAGAAGAAAATAATACTTGAATTGATTAATAAACTTGAGAAAATGAAGAACAATAATATCCCAAATAAATCCCAATAAATCTCATACAAATCAAAAACCTAGAAATTATGATTGTGTTTGCAAAATGAGGGTTTTTGGGTATTTATATCAAGGGCCCAAAACACCAAAAATACAAATAATAGACGAAATGGGCCAACTGAGAATCCCAGCCGGTGAAAGTTTTCACCGGCCGGTGTAAAGTTTCACCGGCTGGAAGAGAGTTTCACCGACAGGGCAAAATGGAGTTTCACCGGCTGGGCATGAGTTTCACCGGCTGGGCATGAGTTTCACCGGCCTGGATGGGTTTCACCGGCTGAAGAGGAGTTTCACCGGCCTGGCTGGGTTTCACCGGCTGGAGAGGAGTTTCACCGACAAGGCTTAATAACTTTCACCGGCTGCCATCTAGTTTCACTGGCCTGGATTGGTTACACCGGCTGGAAGTCAAGTTTCACCGACAAGGCAATATTTTGACCCCTTGACTCCAAAACTTGATCGGTACTCGCATGGAAAGGCGTGCCAAGCTGCAAAACACTTAGAAAACTACCCGGTGAAGCTTGTTACGGCAAAATAATCATAAACTTGAGTAGAATTCGATTAAAGGTGCCAAAAATGAGAACAAAGCAAGGGTCTATGATGCCAAAAATGCGGTTGATGACGTAGTTATCACATTATCGTAGGGTTAGAAAAGGGAAAGGGTCTTCCTTGTCTATCTGTCAAGTGTTGGGGTTATTGCTTAAAATTTCCAATATGCAACCTGAGCACAAATAAGTGGTGTGTGTATGTGTGTGGAGCCTTGAGGTGTTGGCGGCTGAGTTGTGTGCTGTGTCATACAAAATGAGTAATACTTCTATCTATAACATAAATGAAATTGTTGCTTTAAAACGGTCTCAAATAAGTTTTTGTCAGAAACATATGGATTTATTGACCTTGATCATGGAAGCAGATCCTTAGCCGATTAGGATTCGAGAAACATCAAACTCTGTTAATATTAAGGAGATGAGGTTGGTTTTTATTCAGACAGTATACACAAGTCCAAAAACATGTACCTAAGTTGGCCACCACTCAAAACGACAGAAAATTCCCCGATTTACCCAAACTGCAACAAAAGACCCTGTTAAAGCAGGACACGAATAGGCGCGCACACAACTTCCCCGATAATAGTACACCAGAAATGGCCCTATCCTAACTGGAAAAACCTGTTTAGCATATTTAACCCAGCTCACACCACCAAGTTTCAGCCTATGATTCCAAAATAGACGAGGGAATTTGCTAAAATTACATGGAAAACATCTCACAAAGTCAGGAAAATAAATATAAAGGGCATAGCAGTAAAATGAAGGTGGCAGTAACATAAATATATGAAAAGTTCTCGGGTGTGACTTTTACCTAGTCCGACATCTTGTACATTGAAGAAGACACCCAACTGAAATTGTTAGTTCTCTGGTGTACTTTGCTGATCAGTGATTCTCGATGAGTTAGTGGTTGATCAGAAGATCGACTAATGTGAGAAACAATCCCCACGGCAGACTGCTTTTCTTTGTACGATGCCCAGGTAACCAAGTATAAACCGGCAATAATTAAAGAGCCTCCAAGTACACTGCAAAGACGGAAATTACTTCCAATAGCAAATTAGCCTAAGCTTTTCTTAATGGACACATTATCAAACCAAACAGTCTCACAGGATACTTTTTGGGAGACCTCTCATTTACCACTGACTAACCATTAATATATTTAATATAACCCTTACTAATTGTATGACTCGTGATTTTTATTTGAGATATTTGCGAGGCAGTCTCAGTGAAGAACAACTGTTACTATATTCATAGGGAATTCTGGCCAAATGCTGAGGAGACAAGTGTAACTTTTACTCTTAGAAGGAAATGAATCCCGACTAAGGTAAGAAGGCAGAGATTAAAATATTGAAAAACAACAGCTAAAATTGATCTATCATCGTACAATGGTCTTTATTTAAGTAAGAAGCAGAACATTTCAGAAGCTTGACATAGATGAAGTTCTGAGACAAACCTTCCTAAGTTTGGACCCATTTGATATTAATCCATTGGAGTAGATCAGATTTTGCCCAGCGACTTACTTCTGTGGGTGCTAACAATGTCCCATTAATCTGCACATTTTACAAAGAACAGTATACTTGTTAATTAAATAAAATATACTTCATCCTTCCCATGCTGACATTTCATTTTGCCCCTATTGATAATTAAACAAAACAATTCATTAAACAATGGCGCTACTAATGGTGCACCATAATGTCAGGTCCAGTAGCAGGAATTACTTCTGCACCAAACAGCGATGGTAGTTTCACAGGAGCTACCCCACAATCAACTTGAAAAGAAAATAGTCTTGCTAAATACAACAGCGAAAGATTCATGTAACTCACCCATCCAATGGTCGGCAAAACAGGTTGCTCCCATGAACTTGTTGAATCGAATAGGAAAACTATCCTTGATTGATTTAGCAGGGTCCAAGAGAGCCTTGGCCACAGATAAGAGAACAGTGAGGTCAATGGAAAATGCGAACATAAACCGTTCTCTTCTTGCACTAAGCAGCTGCATTGATGCCCTAGATGAAGGAAAGAAGCATATACCTTACAGGAATTCCAAGCTAACCCATCTGCTTAAGGACTCGCTCGATTGCGCCTGTAGCACGGTGATAATGCTACAAAACACTTTAATGAAGAGTAAACATCATATTACTAAATCAATACACATAATAATAAGCATGACCGAGCTAAGAAGATTCGAAACCAAGCACATTGTACTCTTCAGATGCTACCACTTTTCTGTTTACTTTGCATGACTGGGTCTCAAATCCCTTTTGCCTCAGTATTGCCTTGTACCTAAACTGGACAAATTACCCAACCAAAATTTGAGGAAGAACAGAACAAAACAATGCGAGTCGATTCAGCTAAAAAACGAATCAATCCTAGATCATTCAACTAAAAACTACCCAATTGGGAAAACCCAAATTCAAGAACGAATTTGGAATTACATTTAATTTTTTCGAAACAACAACACAAAATAAATTAACTTTCGTTTAACTCACGCATACTCAAGACTGGAAGTTAACACAAATGTCGGACTCAAGACAAGAAAATGACCATCTAACTGAAAGTTAACACAAAATAAATTAACTTTCAGTTAACTCAAATAGGCACACAAGGGCAAGAAATAGCGGACAAATATAAAAGTCATAAATTACATGTGAAAGTGCATGCATAGAAGAATGGACAACAAATGACCGGGGCGGAGGGAGTACATAATTAAAAGTTGTCGGAAACAAAGAGTCCTTGCTCCTGCAACAACAAAACATCACCACAACTTGTAGTGGCTTAAACCATCAATACGTACCCCAAAAAACGATTCCAAATAACAGTAACCACCGAAACGCACTGAACTAATTAATTCTCAGGTTCACACCTACAAATTTGTGAATGGTAATGGGGTAAATAGTTTTGCATTCCCATAAAATCCCTATAAAATAAATTCCTCTATGCGATTAAACCGTATAAAATCAGTTCTGCAATGGTCATTTCAGGTGCGCTAGTATCAGAATATTTCGAGGTGTGGGTTGGAGAGAGTACTTTTTTTTGACAATCTTGAGTGTCAGGACAGCACAATGGCCTCTTCCGGCTTTCTCTTCTCCTTTTATCTCAGATGAAGCATCGGTCGAGTTTACATTCTCTTGTGTGCTTTCTTCTTCCTTTCCTGTAAGAATGACAGTTGAAAATCGAGTGAAAAATAATACTGGACAGGCATATATAATCCATTACTCCATCACTAATACATCAATTTTGACCAATTAACATGTCTAAACACCTCAATTCGCAAGGAGATGCTAAAAAAGACCGGCCACATGCAAAGGCTCCATAGTCCATACAAACGCAATTAACAGCTGAAAGGCGGAATAAACTACACCAAAACACTGATTGTTACTATACAGAAATGGTACATTGGTATACCTTCTCAGCAGCTTCTTTTCCTTTCTCGGCATTCTCCTTGTCCGATTTCAGTTTCTGTTTCTCTAACCTCTCCCTTTCCATTTTCTACAAAGCAATCATATCACAACTGTTAGTACCTGAAACAAGATAACACGCTCAAATAGCAAAAAAATGCACCATTCAGAATCTCCAGAAAACAGTGAAAAAGCAAACAACAACTAAGGACACACAATTGCACAAATCGATAAGCTCGTATACAAGACGGAAATGTATATCGTGACCCAATTCTCAACGCATTCTATCATAACAATTGTGTTTTACTCCGTACTCCTTATACCGACAATGGGTAATTGGGTATGTTGATACAACAACAGCAGCAGCAAAGTTACGGATTAAGGGAGTCGGATATACTCCCGCGTGCACAAAAAGGTTGTTTCCGAATTATCCAAGATTAAAATTGCATAAAACAAACAGACACCACCTTCCTACTACATATGTAAATCCAGAATTCAATCCTTGGTTCTCTAATTACATTGGTGATCTCATTTAGCTAAACCAATGAAACATGAATCAAAGAAATGTATGATTATCCTAACAATTGCAGACAGAAAATAAACAAAGATTGAATTAAATTACATGCAATCAACTTAAACCTTAAAAAAAAAAAAGGCCTAGATCATTGCATGCAATCAATTTAATCCCAAAAATGAAACCCTAAGTTATTTAAACTAACTCACAATCAATAATTCATCCCAATAGCTAACATATAAGAAGATAATCACAACTCAAAAGAAAATAACCCAGAAATTTCAATATATAGGGAAGCTTACCTTCTACGTGTTCGTATTAGTCGGATTCACTTCCAGGTCGCCATTGTTGTTAATTTCAATGAGTAATTAATAAAATGGCACAGAAGTAATATGAATAAAAGATGGGGGCATAATGGGCAGAATAGCCAAAGGGTACTGTTACAGCTACAGTAACGCCCCTTTTGGATTTTTAAAGAGTAAGGATAGTATGGAACACTGTTTTATATTTTTACGAACTTGAATAAAAGACATATCATATAATTCTGGACTTAAAATTCCAAAAGATTTATTTTATAATGATGAGCAGATATGTCTATATTATAACTTTGGCCCGAAGTTCAATGTTTTAAAGGTGTGTTATAATTAAACATCGTCTCATCAGTACAATATATTCATATTGTAAAGTATAAGTGGCTAGAAGTCCACGTGGAAATGCTAAGTGGCTAGAAGTCCACGTCTATGAGCATATGAACCGTTGTTGAGTTTAAAACGGTCTTTATGAAAGGCAAATTTATTTGCGAATAGATTCTTGTTCACTTAAGTTGAACAGTATAATGAGATATGAAATTTGATCCATTCCTTAAAGTGAATGCGATATCTCATATATAAATACTCGATCTGTTTGTAGCAGAGATCGAATATGGCGTTATGATAACCCTAATGTTGCGGCTTTAATTGAGCCAAATAATGTTGTAACACCCCGATTTATTAAGGAGTCTTTAGCAAGGCATTCCCTAATAAACCAGGCTGTTACCATCTCGGTTTCCCGAGGTAGTGAATAACAAATCAAACTCCAAGGCATTATATATAATTATTTAACTTTAATTATTACAAACTTGCTTTATATCAAACTACAAAGGAACTACAGCGGAAAACATAAATAAAAGTGATGGTCTTCTAATAAATCATCTACTACTAAGTCTTCTGAAC
>JAGPOY010006137.1:0-10517 GCA_018983105.1 Silene uniflora
TAAGGGACAGGTCTTTCTTTTTGTGCTTAAGTTGGTTACGATAATCAGACCAGGAGGGAGGGAATTTCTCAAGCAGAACATTAGCTACAAAGATATCATCAAGTTTCATGCCTTCATTCACAACATCAGCACATAGGTTCTCATAGACATGGACTTGATCCATAATAGGTTTCCCATCAGCCATCTGAAAACCCAACCATTTCCCGACAACATATTTCTTTTTCCCCGCATCATCAGCCCTATACTTGGTTTCTAAAGCCTCCCAGATAACCTTAGCCGATTTATTTACAACAAATAAGTCGAACAAGGTATTTGTCATATTGTTTAGAATGTGACACCTAGCAGTTTTGTTGTCCTTCTCAAATTTCTGAATTAACTCTTCAGTGGACTTAACATCTTTAGCAACAGGAGGGGTCGACTCAACATCACTAGTGACAACAGGCTTAGGCGGGTCAGAAAATAGAACATAATCAATTTCTAATTGCTCAAAAAACATCAACAGTTTCTGGGACCAACGCTTATAGTTATTTCCGTGTAAGGCCTCAAGTTTTGACATGTCAGGAATAATTTTCGACACAACAGACATGGTTACAGCAAGATACTATTGTTGTTGTTGTGTTCTCGTCATTGAGAATCTTTTCATTGGAGAAAATATTTATTTTCGTCTAGAAGATTCAGCCCGTAGAGAGTGAGACAGCAGTTTGGTATTTTGGTCATAACTCAGTCTCTAGACCTTTATTTGAGGCGTGTAATATGACGTTGGAAAGCTAAGACGAAGGGATACAACTTTGTAGTTGAAGCCGTGAGCCGATTCGTTCATATTCTATCCTTAAAATGGGCAGCAATGTCATGGTAGTGTGCTGGAAAGTTTATGAAGATTCATAAAACAATGGTATTATCTATTATTTTATTGCTCAATTCATTCTTGTGATTAAGGTATGTTCCGGTGAATTTCCTTTACAAATATTTATGATGATAAATATAAACGTTTGGTCAATTATATATGCCTTAAATCATTCGTATGTTTAAGCTACTGCTTTATTTGGTACGGCGTGTCTATAATCTTGGTAAAATTAGTCTTGAAAATTGATTTCAAGAATATGTGAAGAAAATTGTTCCAAGATTTTGATTGACAAGTAGCTAGAATGATTGAGTGTCCAAGATATTTTTTATACGTATATCAATTCAAGCAAAATATTTCACTCATTTGGTTTGATTACTTAGTTTTGATTATGAGATGAACTAAAATTAAATTTTGAGTTATGAACCAAATGTGGGGGTTAAATATTTTGTTGGTATACATACTATCTTGGATATGTTTGTGTGTGCGACAAATATTGAAAGTGAGTATTTGTCAAAGGCTCAAAGCTTCATAAAAGTAGATTATGGAGATTATAAATTGTCGTGTACAATTATGTGATATCTAAAAGTTGAGATGATTAATGAATGAATAATGTGTATATATTTTGTTTGAACGGTTATGTTTGTCACTAATTTGTGGCGTGACAACATGTGGGGGAAGACATTCAACTTATTTGATAAAACTATTCATCAAGTTTAGAGTTGATATCTTATAATTTGTGAAGCGTATATATGTATATTTCTGACTGTGAGGGTGTATAGAAATTGATACGTGCATTTCATATAGACTTTTACAGTCCCTTTCGGCACGTATTTCTGTAATTATAAGTGGTTTTCTATCGCTTTATGCCTCGAATAGACTACTTTGCGTTTGTATTGCTATCTTGCAGGTATAAGCGGGAATGTAGCCAAAACCGAGCTTTTCTGGCCTGAAAGTTGCATTCTAAGAGATGGACGTACAATAGAGGATTACTCGAGCATGGAACCTGTCGTCGACCAAACGAAGACCCAAGTCGACGAAACCAAGTAGACTGGACGAGCAGAAAAAGCCTCGATCGAGTTGTCCTGTGCTCGAGAGGAGATGAAGAGTAGAAGATCTCGATCGAACTGTCCTGTGTTCGATCGAGGAAGCTGCAAGGAGAAGGTCTCGAACGAGAAGCCTCACTCTTCGTTCGAGTAGACTGCTGGAGATTATACCTCGATCGAGAACCTTAAAGTGCTCGATCGAGAGGTTATTAGGGTTAGCTACGTTAGGAATGTCCGTAGTTTAATAAAAGACGTACATGCTTTACTATAAAAGCACGTCAGGTCTTCAAAGGAGACAACACTCGACAATCTCTGAATCATCTGTTTTACCGTTCTTTTAATCCTTCAATAATAGTTTTTTCCCTTTTCATCTCTTTCCCTTTACGATTTACGTTTGACGCTGGAATCCTACGTTCTTCACGCCGGATCGCAAGAGATCGTACTTCTCTTTCTCTTAGCTTATTTTTCTCGTAATATGTTTAGCATGTTTTCTTTAATTATTCTCGTTATTAGTTTTAGTATGCGTAGCTAAATTTCTAGTATGCGAGGATGAGGGAAACCGTGTTGATGCATGCTAGGGTATAACGTGTTAGGGCAGTTTTAGGTAGGAATTGTAGTTAAATAATATAACTGTTGTTTCGGTTGAATGAGTGCACGCAGGAGACCTTACGCGTAGTTAACTCCCGACCTAGATCGAAAGATTGGAAGGGTAAGGCTTGTTTAATTGCAATAAGTAAAATCTTATGAGGATGAAAGTTAAGTAAGATTAACCTTAGGACGACTTAAGATCGAAAGATATAGTCGGGTTTAAGGACCGAAAGGTGACAACCCAGTCCTTCCTACCAACGAACTGACCGACCTAGTGACCCTAAATTGTTGAAACACGGTGAACCGAAATCTTCGCATGCTCCCTTCTCTCTCTGATTTATATTAGTTTTATTTCGTTTCTTTTATTCCTCCTTTAAATCTTTAGTAATTAGTTAAACAAATCAACCCCCAGTATTGTGACCGACAGAAAAAATCGCATAAATAGAAATAGCCTGCCTCTCTGTGGGATCGACCCTATTTACCACTAGCTTTTGTTAGTAGTTTTTAGGTTTTATTTTTGGTGTGCAGAACGACTGGCATCAAATTTTGGCGCCGTTGCTGGGGAGGCAATTTACTTTTTATTTGTGTTTAATGTTTTTCTGTCTTTGTCTTAAGGAATTCTAAATTCCTTAAGACTGATCTTACTAATTGTCTTTTTAGTTGTGTATGCGCAGGTCTAGTAAGGGAGAATTGGTTGAGGCCGATCCGGAACCTAAACGTACCTTCCTACGCAAGAAAAGAGAATTACAAAAGATCCGTCAGGAGGAAGGCTTGAGTACTTCTGACAGCGAAAGTACTAGTTCTATCGAGGAAATTCCTATTGTTACTGACGCTATTATTCCAGCAAAGATGCCTAATATTGCGAGTCATTCGGAGCCTACGGCGGAATTTATTCCGAAAGGGTTCAACTTGGCTACTGGTGAGGATGGAAGCACGTTCGATATTTGATCGTCCTACATCAGCATGGTCGAGAAGAATCAGTATCGAGGGGTTCCGGGTGAAGATCCGCGTAAACACATGGAACGATTTGCTGACTATTGTTCGTCCATCCCTGCAACTAAAGGAGTCACCCAAGACAAGATAAAGGAGGTCCTATTTCCTTTTTCTCTAACCGACAATGCTCGAGAATGATTGGGAGACTTGGATAGAGCTGCAGCGGGGATTACGGACTGGACAACGCTAGCTTTGGCGTTTTACAAGAAGTTCTTTCCTCCGCAAAGAACTAACGCTTTGAGAGCCAAGATCACGAACTTTAAACAAGGCGGTATGGAGAACTTATACGAGGCGTGGAGCCGATTCAAAGGTTTTGTGAGAGCTGTACCTCACCATGGTTTCGAACCGTGGTTTATATGCAACCAGTTTTATAACGGGTTGTTCGATGACCATCGAGCTATTCTCTATTCTGCTGCTAATGGTCGTTTCCAGCGAGAAGTCGACGATGATAAGGGCTGGAAACTTATCGAGGAGATGGGTAACCACACAGCCGAGTACGGTAATCCACAGAGTGGTACACGTACCGTGGCGAATATTGACACTGATGGGCTCGAGGACAAATTCGAGAAGCTAATTGCTCGAATGGATAGAATGGAGAATAACTCTTCCGGGAATCAACAAACGGTTCATATGATGCAACAGGAAGAGATTATCATCTGCGAGAGATGTGGCGAGTCAGGCCACACGGCTATCGACTGTTTTGCCGAGAAAGAGCAAGTCTACTCTTTCCAGCAATACCGTCAAGGAGGAGGCTACCAACAAGGGTATGTGCACCCGAATTTGAGGTGGTCGAGTCAAAATGTTCAAAATCCGACTCCCCCACCCCAGCAAGGAACTTACGTGCCACCCCACAAGCAAAACTATCAAAAGCCACCTCAGTTTGCCCCACCACAGTAAGGAAATTCTTCAGCTGGAGGAGTTTCGGAGATGGGAGAGCTTAAGTCGATGATTCAGGCTTTAGCTACTCAAATGAACAAGGCTGACCAAGCCAAAACTGCTACCATTAAGATGCTTGAGTCCCAAATTGCTCAACTTGCTGCGAATCAATCTGCAAGGCATCCTGGACAGTTGCCTTCTCAAACTGAACAAAGAAGAGAGACCTTGAATATGATCACGCTGCGAAGTGGGACATCATATTCTGGCTGGAGCGATACTGATTCTGGTGCTTCGACCACGAATGCCAAGGTTTCTGATGCTGCTGCTGATATTCTGCTCGATCGAGAGGAAGTTGCTGCTCGATCGAGGAATTCTGAAGAGAGAGAGAGCTCGATCGAGAACACGTTGTTACTCGATCGAGGGTTGCTGCTGAAGCTGTTGTTCGACCGAGAGAGGATGCTGATGGAAGCTCTCGATCGAATAACACCAAGGTACGATCGAGAGATGTTGCTGATGAGAACTCTCGATCGAATGTTCGATCGAATGCTGCTGATCGATCGAAGGGTTCTGAAGAGGAAAGTGGTCGATCGAGGCCTATGAATAAAAGAATGCTGAATAATGCTTTGATCCGTGATACGCACAAGGGAGTATCTGACGAGCACGTTCCATTTCCGGGACGTTTGAAGAAAGCCAAGACAACGGAACCGGAGTTTGCTCGGTTTGGACAAATCGTGCAAGGGCTGAATGTTTCCATTCCGTTTATTGATCTCGTGAGAAAGGTACCCTCCTACTTAAAATTTATGAATGAAATTTTAATGCGTAAACGTAATATTGATAAGGTCGAGACCATTTCCTTGACGGAGGAGTGTTCTGCACACCTCCTAAACCGAACCCCACTTAAGCTATCTGACCCTGGAAGTTTTTCCATACCATGTCATATTGGTCTTCAATTTATAGATAATGCGTTATGCGACCTAGGAGCTAGTGTCAGTGTAATGCCTTTGTCTTTGGCAAAGCGGTTAGGATTTACTAAGTACCATTGCACCAACATGACGGTCCAAATGGCCGATCGTACACTCACACGACCTTTAGGTGTCTTAGAGGACATTCCTGTGAAAATAGGACGGTTCTTTATTCCCGTAGACTTTGTCGTGCTAGATATACCCGAGGACACTCACACTCCCACTATTTTGGGACGACCATTCTTGCATACTTCGCAAGCAATTATAGATGTCGGGTTACGTACTTTAACGTTTAATGTTGGTGGAGAGGAACTTATATTTGCTAAACCTGCCACTCACAAGGGGTCGATGCGTATTTTTGAATGTAATGCCGTTTCGGCTATTGATTTAGAGACGCCTCCTAGTATTGAGTTGCCCATTCCTACTATCGATATACCTGTTGCTACACTAACACCTCCGCCTCGGAATGAGAGCGAAATGGAGGAACGTGCTATGGTTGTTAACTGCACAGGACCTGGATGGGGAGCATTGTCGCTTACTCGTGACAATTATAGCTCCAATGCTGAAGTTAGGAAGGATGTCAAGGACAAGGCAAGACGGACTGCTTCTAAGGGCTTGAAATTGGAAGGCGATGTGCCCTATATTTGGCGTGGAAAAGAGGAGCTTACAAGTGCGGAAGCCAGTTCCGCAAGTCAGAGGCCTAGTGTTGGCCCAACAAACTTAATTAACTATTAGCCGGGTTTGCAACCCCGTGCACCTTGTAATAGACAATAGATTTTTAGACCCCCTTTGTGTGCTTTGATTTTAGTTTTAAATTCGTTTTTAGGATATCGGATATAGACTTCTGTTTTTTTTAGCGTAGCTAGCTATTATTTTTTACTATGGTTAATATTGTGGTATTGGGATATTATTAATATTAATTTTGCAGGACAAGCTTAATGAGAGGGAACACCTCGATCGAATGGACACATTCTCGATCGAGGGATTTGGTGAAAAGGAAGACCTCGATCGAGAGACTCACTTCTCGATCGAGTGCGAAGAAGTTCAAAGGACAGCCACCTCTCGATCGAGAGGTAATATTTGCTCGATCGAGAGGATCTATGCCACATGTCCTCGATCGAGAGGAATTTCTCCTCGTCGAGTGACCCCCGCGGTTATAAATAGGGAGTTCACTCGGTTTTGTCACTTTCTTCTATCTTCTTCTTCTTCTTTTCCTATTCCCGACCAAAATCCCTGACAAATCCCCTTGTCTTCCCAATAAAAATCCCACAACTACTTACCCATTTATTATATTGTCAAGATCAATTAAATCCCCTTTGGATTTCGTGCCTTACCCTGTTATTTTAAAAGCTTTTTGATCGGAAAATTAGGGTTCTTATGGTACGATTATCTCGGATTTTTCATGATTGTTGTTTTGATTGATCTTATTTGATTGTGGGTAGTCTACTTGGTATTGTTTGAATGTTTTATGTTTTGATTAGATCCCCCCTTCCATCCGTATGGTGATTTAGGATAGGATGTCTCTGTTTCGACTTTTTGATTCTATTTAATCCGGTTTTACTGTGCATGTCGTTTCAGGTATGGCTCCGTTCTCCTACGGTGCGGCCGCTGCCGCTATCTTCGAGGACATTGTACGGTTTGGTTTGGGGAGGAAAGATCTCGAACGAGTTCATCTTACATATGATACGACTCTGTTCGAGGCGATCCTTATCTATGGCGCTCGGACTAATGGAAATGGCAGACCGACGCGCAAGAGACTGAAGGCGACAAGAAGAGGTTACGACGCCCATACCAGTCAAAAAAAACATTCAAAAGCCGATCTTGGGGAGCAATGCAGGCCATTGCTAATGTGATTCGCGCTTCCCGGTGTTTCAAGCTCTGGTTTGGGGAAGCCGCGCCTTTTGTGAGTACCCCTTCTTTTGTGTTTTGCATCTTTTTCTTAATTATGTTTTTAGGAACATGTACTAGGGTTGTGACCTCCGTCCCCTGTTTTGCTGCTGTTGGTTGTTCGGCCAATGAGGACATTGTCCAATTTGGTTTGGGGAGGGTATCATGCATCCTTTTGCGTCTGCATTCGTTTTTGCATTCACATTTATTTTTATGCATTGCATTTTATTAAAAATTATTGAAAAATTAAAAATTTTTATCACGTTTATTTTTGCATTTAGTCGAGTCGGAAAGGAGTTTTCAATGATGACAATGCGTTATTTAGTCGTAATATGCCATTCCTTGCCTTTTCAAATTTTATCGTGAAATATTCTATTGGACAATTAGACTTGACTCTTAATTTTTGGCAAACTACTAAACTTTCTGAGATATTAGAGCCTTAAAACTGGTGACATCCATGACCGGTTAAATTTAGGATTGTGAGTACTGAGTAGTACTCCCTTCATTTCATGTTTTGCACGTGTATGAGTCTTGATTGCTTATTTGCCTTCATGCATCAGTTTGAAGTCGATGTTACATGTCTAATGAACTTTTGCAATTCCCCTTTTACTCGTTTTACCCCATTAACTCCACATTAAGCCAAATTTGCTTGTTGCCCGTAACTACATCCCATACTTAGCCTACCATTGTCCCAAGTTAGGTAGTGTTTGAGGAAAATATCGTCCTATAACAGATTTGGTTCGTCTTGAAAATCATGGAGTGAGTATTAATGAGAAGAGTGCTCGGTCGAGAGCTTTATCGCTCGATCGAGTAGAATACGTTGTTTAAAGTAGTCGATCGAGAAGGTTCAAATGATCGATCGAGTCGTGTGCTAAAAGATCCCTTGTCGAGAACCTTTCTCTCGATCGAAGGGAATACCAGTTGGAAAAGTGCTCGATCGAGAATCCTTTATAAGCTCGATCGAGAGGTTCTGTTTACAGCCAAAAGGAAAAAATAAGAAAAAGAAAAAAATTAATGGTTGAGTCGAAAAAGAATACACCTCAAGTGCTTATTAAAAATCTGAAGAGGTGTTTATTTTGGGATAATGTGTTGTATGCCTATTATTTCAAGGCATTGTGTTCACTCTAGAGTCGGAAGAACGGGATACGTTTCTCATGGTTTGTTAGGTACTAGCTTGGCTTATACCCCCACATTTCCATAACTTGTTTTGCCCTTCTTACCAACTTAGCCTCACATATCCAAAATTTTGCAAAGTTCGGCATGTAATGGAAACTGATGACGGTATGCGTGTGTACGGTGTTCGAATCTTTACTCATGCTAGTCAAGCATACGTGATTTGATGGTCGTAGTCTAGGTGAGAGACTATATATTTCTTCTTTCTCCTCTTTACATATAATCTTACCATTTGCTTTGTTGAGAGAAGAGTGACCCGGGAGAGTCCGAAATAAAAGAGTCTTGCAAGGTCGAACGTCCAATACTATTTCATGATATGTATAAATTTGCAGTGCATTAAAATGGTTTGGCAATGAATAGTAGTAGCTCTGAGTTTATTCTTTTCCATTAAGTCCTTAGTTGCATAGTTTGCTTGAGGGCAAGCAAAGGTTTGGTTTGGGGAAGTTTGATACGTGCATTTCATATAGACTTTTACAGTCCCTTTTGGCACGTATTTCTGTAATTATAAGTGGTTTTATATCGCTTTATGCCCCGAATAGACTACTTTGCGTTTGTATTGCTATCTTGCAGGTATAAGCGGGAATGTAGCCAAAACCGAGCTTTTCTGGCCTGAAAGTTGCATTCTAAGAGATGGACGCACAAAAGAGGATTACTCGATAATGGAACCTGTCGTCGACCAAACGAAGACCCAAGTCGACGAAACCAAGTAGACTGGACGAGCATAAAAAGCCTCGATCGAGCTATCCTGTGCTCGATCGAGAGGAGATGAAGAGTAGAAGGTCTCGATCGAACTGTCTTGTGTTCGATCGAGGAAGCTGCAAGGACAAGGTCTCGAACGAGAAGCCTCACTCTTCGTTCGAGTAGAATGTTGGAGATTATACCTCGATCGAGAACCTTAAAGTGCTCGATCGAGAGGTTATTAGGGTTAGCTACGTTAGGAATGTCCGTAGTTTAATAAAAGACGTACATGCTTTATTATAAAAGCACGTCAGGTCTTCAAAGGAGACAACACTCGACAATATCTGAATCATCTGTTTTACCGTTCTTTTAATCCTTCAATAATAGTTTTTTCCCTTTTCATCTCTTTCCCTTTACGATTTACGTTCGACGCTGGAATCCTACGTTCTTCACGCCGGATCGCACGAGATCGTACTTCTCTTTCTCTTAGCTTATTTTTCTCGTAATATGTTTAGCATGTTTTCTTTAATTATTCTCGTTATTAGTTTTAGTATGCGTAGCTAAATTTCTAGTATGCGAGGATGACGGAAACCGTGTTGATACATGCTAGGGTATAACATGTTAGGGCAGTTTTAGGTAGGAATTGTAGTTAAATTATATAACTGTTGTTTCGGTTGAATGAGTGCACGCAGGAGACCTTACGCGTAGTTAACCCCCGACCTAGATCGAAAGATTGGAAGGGTAAGGCTTGTTTAATTGCAATAAGTAAAATCTTATGAGGATGAAAGTTAAGTAAGTTTGACCTTAGGACGACTTAAGATCGAAAGATATAGTCGGGTTTAAGGACCGAAAGGTGACAACCCAGTCCTTCCTACCAAAGAACTGACCGACCTAGTGACCCTAAATTGTTGAAACACGGTGAACCGAAATCTTCGCATGCTCCCTTCTCTCTCTGATTTATATTAGTTTTATTTTGTTTCTTTTATTCCTCCTTTAAATCTTTAGTAATTAGTTAAACAAATCAACCCCCAGTATTGTGACCGACAGAAAAAATCGCATAAATAGAAATAGCCTGCCTCTCTGTGGGATCGACCCTATTTACCACTAGCTTCTGTTAGTAGTTTTTAGGTTTTATTTTTGGTGTGCATAACGACTGGCATTAGAAATGATGATCGTATGTGTTATACGTGACTAATTGAACCAAATGTAGAACAATTAATTTGTTGGCTAATGGCTATAAATAATGGTTGCGTAAGGTTCAATTATTTATGTTATACTTGTCTTACACCACATTATATGAGATTATGATGATTGTTATTATATGAGTAAGGTGTAAAATTCTTTTTGTAAAATATTGTGGATTTGCAAAGAGTAAATAGAAGTGAAACAATCATCATCGAGATTCGTTGTTCTCTAATATAAGAATGATTATGTATATAGAGACTTCAGTATATTAATATGATTTTGGGTGCA
>JAGPOY010006139.1:0-10517 GCA_018983105.1 Silene uniflora
ACTAGCTTTCGAACCCGTGCCCGCACGAGGTTATCTTTGGAAATAGCATTTTAAAATTAAATAAATCATTGTAATGTAATTGTTTTCATCGTAATTTATAAAATGACATGTGTATATTAATTATCACCTATATAATTTTTTTGTTTTTAATATATTTTACTATGAAGTACAATAATAGTACCCGAATATCCATCAATTTTGGTGTTAAAGATGATGTTAAGTACGAAATGTCTAAGTTAGATATACTTCATTTACTTCTAATAGATAGTATAAAAAGTCATTCTTTTAAAATAGTTTTTTATTATAAGTTAAAGATTAAGACGGTGAGTGTGTAACTTTGTTTGAAGTATAATATTGGTGAAAAAAGTGGACCGGTATAAATGGATACTGCCCGCACCCGTCCCAGTTATGGCGGGTATAAGTAGAGCTTTGACGGGTGATTGGGTAAGTACGGATACGAAAATTGCACGTGCCATGAGTAGTGGGAGGGGGATGGATTTTGCGTTTACCACTTCATACGTACGTACCTACTCGCCAATTTGAAATCTGACGAAAAAACTCACCTGAAAGTCATTTTGGGTGCAAAATTTGACCCGAGTAAATAATATTGTTTCCTCCGGGAGGACCGTACTCCTTTACCTAAATGGGCTTCCAAAATAATTTTTTTATTTCTCTCTCTAATACTACTCCCTATGTTCCGGACAATTGATTACGATTAGCTATTTATTTTGGAATGTTTTAGTTGATTGTTTACATTTCTATTTTAGGAATATCTTTGATTGGTAACTCAATCATCATCTACAATCAATTTAATTCACATGTCATCCAATAATCGGTTCACTATTTACTCATATTTTCTTGGTATTTGTGCCAAAACCAAAGGCAAATAAATGAAGGATTAATAGAGTATAATGTAATCTGGTAAAAAGGCTTGGAACAATGCATATATTTCTTTAGCTTACATTACTACTCCGATTCTTAGGCTCATAGCAATTACCCCCATGGCCCATATTATTAAAATAGACCGCACAAATCTTAAAAGTGGAGCAAATTCAAAGAATTAGAGATAGTAGATTATAAGTGCTTGCTCTTAAACATTTTCTTCATATTTTCTTTTGAGGAAAAGTTAAGTTGCATGTAGTACTAAGTTGTACGTGTACCTTACATTAGAATTTTTTTTAGGGAAGATGCCCAATTTTCTTCCCAATATTGCAGGCTCTTTAAAAGCTTAAATGATAAAAGACATACTCCATATTAAAAAGCAAAACCAAGTAAACGAAGATTAATCTGCATAATTTGTACCAATGTATAAGACTTCATTAATATTCGACGTGAAAAGCTTATAAGAGAAAAATAAATAAAGACATTACTTGTGCCTTTTAAAATGCAATCGTGAGTTTGTGTACATCACATTCGGAAATGGGTTAAATTTACTTGTTACCGGAAAAAATAACGACATGATGTAGTAATGTATGTAGTAAAAATTTAATAGTTATCAGAAAATTGGATCATACCCTTATGTTAGTAACACACAAAGATGTTGTTTCCAAATAATTTAAGATGACATTTGCGTCGAGAACCGCATCAAAGGACCGATACTCACAAAAGTAAACAACGCAACCACTATAATGAACCATTTTGTGTTAGTTCAGCATAATTCAGAACGAAAGAATTACTGAATCGTTGGCTCTGTTAGACACATATATGGAATAATTTGTAATTTGCAGAAAATAAAAAATATTTGTACGTCATTTTGAGAGTATATGAATTTAACACAACTGACGAGGAAGACAAAATATCATTCTTACCAAATGGAGTTTTCTTAGCAAGATTTCAAACAGACGAGATGAAACAAGTTGTGTTACGAAGTGGTCATTTTTTATTTGATAATAAGCCGTTAATACTTAAGCCATGGCAACCTGATGTTGAATTAACAAAGGAGGATATCAAATCTGTACCCGCCTGGATTAGGTTGCAAAAATTACCACTCAAATTTTTGGGTAAGAGCCTCCCTGATGTGACCGAAATATACGCACTTTTACCCCCTTAACGAACCTAGTTTTACATACTTTTACGCACTTATTAGGGTTCTTTTGTGATCTTTAGCTTCCTATTTGCTTTTCTATTGGGTTTTGGCTTACTTGTAGGCGGAGGAGCTAAATCGTGCATAAATGGAGCATTTCGGAGCTAAAATGACGATATCCAAGGACCTAGCATGTAAAGGAGACGTAACCAAAGGCCTAAGTGAAGAATTGGAGCTAAATATAGAAGCCTCCACGGGCTAGGGAGAGACCCGCGCTGATTTTGAAGCAGGACGAAGCAAAAGAGGAGCAACTGTACTGGAACCCGGGCGACCAGGAGAGAAGTCGGGCGGGATAGTCCCGACCCGGGCGACTTCCTAGCTGGCCGGGCAGGTCCAAAGTATAATAGCCCGGGACGACCTCCTTGTGACCAGGGCTGCCTCTAATTACTCCGCCATGTCCTTGAACGATACTCCACCTCTACTTAACCTAATTATTGTACTTAGTATAAATACCCTCCTTGTAATAATTAGAGGGAAGGCTTGACAAGCCCCCTTTAGGAGTAGATTAGAATAGATCAAACCTTAATCATTCAACAATTGTTCTTCAATCTTTCCACAATTAATATTAATCTTTCAACATTCAATCTTTCAATACCTGTTCATTAGATTAGTCTTGAATCTCTTGGGTTTATGATTGAAGATTGGTGACAAGTCTTCATCTTTATACAAGGATTCTCTTTTATTTATGCTCATCTCCTTTATTGTTGGTATACTTCTTAATCCCTTTATTTACGTGTTCATCTTTATTTAAGTTTGTTCCTTTCCTTGCTTATTCACCATGTTTGTTCATGTTAAGATGTTTGACACCATTGATTGCATGACCCATATGAGAATGAGTGAGTAGTGACCTTGCTAGGACTAGTGGAGGATTATGGGGAACATTAAAGGGTAAATCCATACCACATGATGAGTTGTTTGGTTGATTACATTGTTGTTGCATTATCTAGCCTTCTAGTGCACATGTAGTGTTTGATGAAATGCTTGAATGACAAAAGTTGCATTGATTCTCTTATGTCTATGCATACCTTGTAAGATCGAAAGCCTCAAGGCTTGCTAGGCTACCTTCCAACCTCCATTGTAAGATCGAGAGCCTCGGTGGTAGGTTAGGATAGACCTTGTACTAGACTAGTAGGGGAGTTAGGGTGTACGTGTGTCACTAGCCCTTTCCGACCTAAGGGTTGTAAGATCGAAAGCCTCGATCCTATTCTACTATGACCTCGACCAAACACTAAGACTCATCCCTTGGATTACCATTTGATTACTCATATGAACCCACTCTTCCTAGTTTTCCCCTTTATTGCTTGTTGTTTATCGCTTTCATTAGTTTAGATTACAAACCCCTTTCAATGGTGACAACCTTAGCATAACCACAACTAGATTAATTGACTTGAGTACCCTCGTCCTTTGGGTTCGACCTCTACTTACTACTAGCTAGTTTGTTGAGTATAAATGTGTTTGATTGGGTGTGACGACTTAGCCCACATCACTCCCTAAGGTAGCAAATCTGGTTAGAAAATATGTTAAAAGTGATGCATCTACTGAATTAAAAACCAGGCTGGGTTTTCCTAGGGTCATGGTTGAGTTAAAACTGGGTCAATCATATCCCAAAAGCATCCAATTCATGGATGAAAAATAACAAATGATAACCATAGATATTGTCTATGAGTGGAAGCCAAGTTTGTGTAACAAGTGTAAGCTACTAGGGCATGAGAAAGAACACTGCAGGAAGAACAGACAGAATAGACAGCAACCTAAGCAGGGCATACCTCAGAAGGTTTGGAAGCCAATTCAAAAGACTGGTGATGCTGTTGCGATTGTTGATCAACAATCTGCTCATATTGAGACTCCTGTCACAAAAGATAGGGAGAAAGTTAATACTACTCCAGTCACAAAAGAAAAGGAGAGCAATAAGATTAATGAATGTACTCCTACTACTACTTCAATTGTATTGTCTAGTGGGGCTATTTCTCCTGTGAGACAACTCAAAGATACTAGAAAGGGTTGTGATGTTGATAGCAGGAATATTCAAGTTTCTCCCTATCAAATGAATGAGCTACATGGGACTAGGTCTCCTAAGCAAGGCTCTGAGATTAATAGTAATGACCCTCCTAAACTTGATTAATGAGTTTTGGATTTTGGAATGTAAGAGGGATGAACAAGGAAGTGAAACAAAGGTTTGTGAATAATTTTCTTCATACAAATAATGTAGGACTGTTTGGGCTTTTAGAGACCAAAGTCAAATCAAATAATGTTCACAGTTAGTCAATAAAATTTTCTCAGAGTGGAGTGTTGCTACCAACAACTCATATCATCCTGGGGGAAGGGTATGGGTAGTCTGGAAACCTCACCTGATTGAGATTCAATTTCTACAATATGGTGCCCAATATATTCACTGTCATGTGAAAAATAAAGTTACTCAGATGCAATTTTTTTACACCATCATATATGCTTTTAATGGAGTTGGGGAGCGTGAAGATTTATGGAGTAGTCTTAATAGTATAGCTAATCAGGTTCTGGGCCATTGGGCGATAGGAGGTGATTTCAACTGTGTTCTCCAGGCCAATGAAAGATTAGGAGGGGATGTATCAACTGCTGAGACTGAGCCTTTCAGGGACTGTCTGCATGAGTGTGGTTTAATAGATATATCTGCTACAGGTGCTTTCTATACTTAGAATAATAAACAGCCTTATGACACTAGGGTTTACAGTAGATTAGACCATTTCTTAGTCAATCAGGAGTGGTTGAATGCATTCCCAGGTTACTCGGCTAACTTTCTACCAGAGGGGCATTTTGATCATACTCCATGTCTAGTGAGTGAAGGTGCTACAGGTGGCAGATAGAATATACCCTTTAAATACTTTAATATGTGGAGCTCAGCTACTGGTTTCCAGGAGTGTGTCTCTAATGTATGGAAAAATTGGGTTGGTGGCACCAAGATGTATAGGGTAGTTAAGAAACTGAAGCTACTAAAACCTGCACTTAAGATTAATAAAAATCACTTCTCTGACATTGAGAACAGTGCTGACATTGCTCAGCTCAAGCTCACACAACTCCAGGAAAAATTGGTTTCCAATCCAAGGGATGAGGAGCTTCTGAGGCAGGAGTATGAAGCTCATCAGATTTCAGTTCCTCTTCAGGCAGCTAAGATGGAATTCCTTAAACAAAAAGCCAAGGCTCATTGGATAAAGGATGAAGATTCAAATACTGCCTATTTCCATGGTGTTATAAACGCAAGAAGGAATAAAAACTTTATTTGTCAGATTACAGACCACCATAATAAAACTCATGGGAATCGGGAAGGAATCCAATATGCTTATCTAGACTATTACCAAATGGTGCTGGGCTCCAGAACTGACACTTCTGAGGTTAGTAAAACTATTAAGGAAGAGGAAAGTATGTAATGAGGACCACATAAATACCCTGCTTACCCCAGTCACCAAGGAAGAGGTTAAAGAAGTTCTTTTTCATATCCCTGATGATAAGGCTTCTGGGCATGATGGCTATTCAAGTAAGTTTTTCAAAGATAGCTGGGAAATAGTGGGAGAGGAGGTAACTAGTGCTATCCTGGATTTTTTTGACTCAGGTTGTCTTCTGAAACAGCTAAATGCTACTTTGGTTACATTGATTCCTAAGATTGACAGAGCCACAAGTGTGCTACAATATAGGCCGATTGCCTGCTGCAATGTCATATATAAACTAGTGTAGATCCCGTGCGTTCGCACGGTATTTTAGATTTTAATATATATAGAACTTAACAATTAGAGCTAATAGTAATATAAAAAAAACTTTGAATTTTATTTTTAATTATAGAACAAATTGTTGATGAAAATAATTTTTTTTACCACTAAACTAATGATTTCAATTAATAAATTTTATGAAATAATTTTGATGAATTTTTTGTCATGAAACTATAAAATCCTAGTCGTTTAAATATTATTTTATACAAAATAATTATGTATGCAATTCTCAAATATATAATAGTAGCACTAATAAAATATTTAGGAGTTTATAATTTTTAGATTTATATCAATTTTGTTTTATTTTAATTAAATGATTATAATTTAGACTTTAGAAAGGGCTATAGTAATTAATAATTAAAAGATTAAATATAAGAGAAAGAATATAATCTAATGAAAGAAAAACTTGTTTCCATATTTAAGGAGATTCTTTTTGGAGGGAAAACATTTGAAAAGCTTTATTCTCTTAGTATATAGGAGATGTATCTCTAAGATTTTGTGTAATAGGTTGGTTTCCATTTTGCCTGACTTAATTGCTCAAAATCAAGGAGGTTTTATTCAAGGAAGGAGTATTATGGAAAACATTCTCATATGTCAAGACATCGTTAGACTATATAAGAGATATGGTGCCTCCCCAAGATGTTTGTTCAAGATGGACTTACAGAAAGCTTACGATACTATTGAATGAGATTTTTTGGATCAAATGCTAACTGCCCTCAAATTTCCAAAGCAATTTAAAGGGTGGATTATGCAATGTGTTACAACTGCCAGTTATTCCCTCAATCTCAATGGCAATGTTTTTGGCTTTTTTAAAGGGCGGAGAGGACTGAGACAGGGGCACCCTCTTTCTCCTCTTCTTTTCACTATATGCATGGAATATCTCTCAAGACTCTCAAACTATACTACTGACACACCTGAGTTCAGATACCATCCCCTTTGTAAGTCTTTAAACTGACTCATCTCATGTTTACGGATGATCTGCTTCTGTTTTGCAAAGGTGATGCTCCATCTATTATGACTATACTTAGAACTTTTGCTACTTTCTCCAAGTCATCTAGCCTTAACATGAGTAAAGGCAAGTCTAATGCTTATTTTAATGGGGTCAGAGCTAGCTTGAAATATGAAATCATACAAATATCAGGTATCGTTGAGGGTTCACTGCCTTTCAAATATCTTGGAGTCCCAATCAAGACCACAAGGCTGAATGCTAAGGACTGCCAAACATTAATTAATCAAATTGTTCAGAGGATAATGTCCTTAGTAGCAAGGAAGCTATCCTATGCAGGGAGATTAACATTGGTCCAAGCCGTACTTAAGACTTTTCACAATTATTGGGCTAGCATGTTTATTCTACCCACTGGAGTGATCAGCAGAATTGAAGCAATTTGTCGTAACTTTTTATGGGATGGGGGCATAGACTATGTGAGATCGCCCCTTGTCTCATGGGAGAAGACTTGTAGACCAAAAAAAGAAGGTGGCCCGGGTTTGAAGAATGACATTCAATGGAATCAGGCAGTTGTGGGGAAACTAGTATGGTGGCTGGCATCCAAATCTGACCATCTTTGGGTCAAATGGGTCAATCAGGTGTATCTAAAAGGAAGGGATTGGTTAGAATACAAACCATCCAACAATTTAAGTTGGTCATGGAGGAAGGTCTGTCAAATTAAAGAGCTGTTTCTTAACTCCTATCAACAGCACAATTAGAATCCAGAAAAAGGATGTGAATACACTATTGCTCGAGGATATGAACACATCAGGCACAAAGGGGAACGAGTATAATGGGATCATCTCATATGGAACAAGTTTACTATTCCTAAACAGGGGGTAGTAACCTGGATCTACAATCACAATAGCTTGAACACAAATGAGAAATTGCATAAATTGGGTATTAGTGCGGTAGATACCTGTTACCTTTGCGAGAATGAGGTCGAAATTATTGTCCATCTTTTCTTTGAGTGTAACTACAGCCGTCGCATAATGGATATACTGGGAGGTACGATGGGGATACCGCTTCCTCACAGGGATACCGTAAAATGGAGACTGCAATTGGCAGGTACAAGCTTAAGAAAAGGTGTGATAAATGTTATTTGTAACGCTTGCACGAATTTACCATCATTTGTCCGGAGAAAATCGCATGCCAGATTGCTGCAGATGTTGCTAATCGAGTTTTCAGCTTCCCCAGGATACAGATGGGCACAGTTGATCGGATTCTGGTAGATAAGATTCAACGAGGAAGATGAAGGAAGGAAAAAGGGACCTGGGAGTTGTTGTTTCATTCTGATTTTGATTGTAATAATATTAGGGTTTTGTTGGTGTTATATGGTAGGTTGGCTAGAGTATGGGCCGAGCCGCTATTTTGTAATGGTTTTGAGATGAGTAGTAGAGACGGGTCTCTTGACCGATTACTACTTATTGTATGGTTACGGTTTTTTTCATTAATATACTTACATTTTAACGAAAAAAAAAAAGAATTAATCTAGTACTTATAAAACTTTCTTTACATATGGCACTTCATTTTGATTGATCTCACACCTCTTTATTTTAGATACCCATGACCACGATCTTAACCCTTGTATTACATGGAGTACTATTGTTAAGTATACACAAATATGTTCTTTCCCCATTTATTTGTTTTTTATTTGGTTTTGGCATAACATAATGTGAATGTGAATATATTTGTTTCCATAGTATACAATATTTATCTCCTGCAACTTTACTTTTTAGCCGGTATATATATGGCTATAAAGATGTTTAACACGAAATATGTGGGTGATTTGAGTCAAATTTAAAAGTTATTGATGATTTGTAAACTGGCATTATATGTGGATATTGATTTAGTTGCTTCTTTTAAGTCAACCAATTAAGTCAATGAACTTGCATCATATTCTTTAAAAATATTCTTTAAACATTCTAATTCTAACTCCATATAATTGTCTTTCTTAAATCAATCAAAAGGTATTATTTAAGTTTAAATTATTTTTCAAGCTAATCAATGATGATTTTACGTGATTGCCTACATCTCAAAATTGTAGTAAATGATTTTCTATACTTACGTCTAAAATTTTGTGTAAAGTGTATCTCATGCGTGATGACTAATAAGTGCGTTTTGATTAATTCATTACTCATGACTCATCTTCAACTCCAATAAGATTATGTCCTCATAATTACCAAAATAGTGAGACTTTGGTTCTCCGAATAGATATGAACGTAATGGTAATTGGTAAGTATAGCCAAATGATTATAACTTTCGGTTTTTATATGCATATATAACTAAAACTCTATTCAAATTAGTCAAGTATGCAGATTTATTGCAAAATTGATTTATGTGTATTCTTAATATATGATTTCCATTTTTAATTGATAAAGTCGACAAAAGGCTGCAATTATTTGAGCTTGACATGTGGCAGATGCCATCTGCTAATGACACGTGGCAGATGGTTTCTGCTTTAATATAATATATGATGATATGATATGATGATGATTAAACTTTACATAAAGAAAAACAACTTAATAGTTCGAGACTAACAACAAATTTTTTATAGAAAAATTGCATTACTTTAATCAAATATCTTAGAACAGCCATCGCTATACCAAAACCCTAACCCTGAGAGAGAGAAATATAAATATTCAATATATTCATTTTTGGGATCTTTAAAATGACAAATAAGGTTGGTTGATTGTTGATACTTGGAGTTGAAATTATTAAATGGTTGATAAAGATAATTCCAATATTTTATTCGGAATGCACGAACCATGTTGGGTACCATTAAAGGTGGACAATGGGCTGGGCCGTGCTGGGCTAGGCTGGGGCGGGCTGCCAATTTCTGGCCTAGACCCAGCACTAAAAAGGGGGTGGGCTGTGCCGGGCTGGGCTGGGCTATATAATGTCTGGCCCAGGCCTGGCCCACATAGGTATTTTTATGGTGTTTTGGCGGGCTGGGCTGGGCTGGCATTGGGCTGACTGGACTGGAAAAATCTGGCCCATGTAGCCGGGCTGGGTTGGCCCGCACCTTTGTCCACCTCTAGGTACGATTATGGAGAAAATTGACTATTGGCTATAAGGCTACCACTCTACATATGAAGGTGTTAAAACATTCCATCAAAATTCCACTCTTGTAGTATAAAATATTAGATTAATACCGTTAAATCATTCGATTTTGAAAGCCTTCATTTGTAGCAGCAATGATGTTTTGTACCAGCGATTGTATTAAAGATGTACTTTATAAAGATAACAACTTCATTTTCAATGCCCTAGTTTGATATGCAAAATCTCACGTTCAAACTCTCGTAAACAAATTTTTATGAGGATAAGGATATTGGAGGATTGAATCAATGTCATTATTTGTAACACCCCGATTTATTAAGGAGTCTTTAGCAAGGCATTCCCTAATAAACAGGACTGTTACCATCTCGGTTTCCCGAGGTAGTGAATAACAAATTAAACTCCAAGGCAATTAATAAAATACTTTACTTAATTATTTAAAACTTCCTTTACATAAAACTACCAAAGGATTAAACAGCGGATACGACATAATTAAAAGTGAAGGTCTTCTAATAATCATCTACTACTAAGTCTTCTGATCCAGTGCCTCGCGCCCATCATGCTCCCATCCTATCTCATAAACCTGTCAAATCTGCTCACCAGTATTTGGATCATCACAGGTGTTCACGAATACACGGGGTCAACCACGAGGTTG
>JAGPOY010006140.1:0-10516 GCA_018983105.1 Silene uniflora
TTTGAATTAATTAGAATCTGAAATCTGAAATGAAGGAGGGGAAGAAATAAGTGGAGGAGATGATAATGGAGATTTTGAATTAATTAGAATTAGGAAAGTGGAGGAGATGAGGATGGGGGATTTTAAATAGGGGTAAGATTGGAATTAGATGAGTTCTAATAGTGAAATGGTAGAAGCTCAGGCGACTTATGGAGATTTAGAGGCCATTTCCGACGAGTTGGTAGCATTCATGGAGTATTACACAAAATCTGGGTTGTTTTTTGCATAAATGAACATATTAGGTAGTAAATTAGAAAAATTAGAACATATTAGGTAGTAATATGCCATTTCGCCTAAAAATAATGAGGTGGACTACTTTTACAAAGGAGTAAAATAGTCCAGCTAAAAATAATATTAATTCACACCCAAATAGTATACAACAAGTCTCCCTTGTGACGGATATATTTGCGACGGGTAAGTATCACTCATGTGGGTAGACAAGACAAAACAGTTTGTTACTCCCTAGGCAATATGCTTTTGTCTTATCTATCCACATGGATAGGTACTTGACCCGTCGCAAACTTGCGACGGATATGTCCGTCACAAATGAGAATCTGTGTGAATAGTATACGGAAACATCCCAAAAGAACACACAAATTACCCTTATTTTTTTGGAACCTCCTCTACAGAAGGTGAAACCTCTTATTAAGGAGAAGTGTGCAATAATGAGACTACTCATTTAAGGAGGGAGAGGACATGGAAAGGCACCTCCCCACCTTGCTGGTGCTCTAAAGTGCTCATTTCTCTAGATCCTCTCCGTTTCCCCTAGTGTATGGCTGTATGGTTCCTAATTGCTAGAAATAATCAATTTTTCAAGTCTACATTCAGGGGCGGATTTAGGGCTAGGCTACTCGGGCTTAGCCCGAGTAGGTTTTAAGGAAAAAAATATATACTATATCTAGTATTAGAGAATCAGAGCAATTCTTATGGTTTGGTGGTTTGCAAGTCAACTTTCACACAAACTCCCTGTGTTCGAATCCCATATTAGACAACTTTGGATTTTTTTACTTTATTTGGTTTCTTCTCAGTTCTTACCTCAAGATTTTCTTTACTTTTATTTTGTTTCCTTCTATATTTGGTAGTGTGTATTTCTTCTTATCTTCGTAAACTTTTTCCTTCTCATCAATTATTTTAGGATAGACGAGTTAAATATGTATACGTAATTCATTACAATGATGTGTTTATATTATATTTTTCATAATTTTTGTTCTATGAGTACAAACAATATAATAGCTTGTGAACATTAGTTTTTTTTTTTTTTTCGCACAAGGATTACGAAAGTGAAACGTTAAATTTAATACCCATTAAAACTTTTAGAAATAATCGGCTTATATTTGCTATATATTTTAAATCTCGGAATTTTTTTTTTACCGATCTAAATTTTAAAATTTAGCCCTAGATGGATTGGATTTCTGGCTCCGCCCCTGTCTACATTGCAATTTATTTCAAGAACATTGTCGAGCTAATCTGCAAATTCGGAAGATATTCCCAATTTTCAATTTCATAGCACATCACCTATCCACAATCAAGTGTCAATGTCATGAGTGTAAAGATAAGAGCAACATAATGTACAAGTAGAGCAGGAACGAAATAAGAGCAGCACGAGAGGAAAGGTTGAACACCGCTGGTCGGAGTATAGTAAACCACCACTAACAACACTTGGAAAGCGCCAAAGATTAAAAAACACAAAAGTGCCAATAAGCAATGTATGTCCGCTTATCAAATGGCCACAGTTTGAGTCTCAGAGAGAAAAGGGTACAGGCATCCGTTCTGTCTAAAGAACAAAAACTTATAAGCACAACGATTTGCAAAAACCTTGAGCGGGATTGATATCACTTCGAGCAGAATAACTTGAAAAACACAGTAAGATACCAAAACATTATGGATATAACGATAAGTATCTCAAGTCGATATCAATTCTTAAAGACCAAAATCAAAATCCAAATACTGTCATTACCAGCAGAACATTAACGAGAAAATCTCACACCAGACTACTATATCTATTTCTTAAACATTAAATGGAAAACGACGATCCTCGGTGATTTCTTTCCTCAAAAACCAGTTATTATTGCTCAAGAAATAACTCAGTAGGGCTCAACGGGCACTCGGAAGCTTGCTCCAGCATAGATAGCATCTTCACCGAGCTCCTCTTCAATACGCAAAAGCTGCACATCACAAAGGGAATCAGAATACCAACTAAATGACACACTTTACCTTCATTTATATTGTCCCAAATTGACAATAGTCAAACAACGTTAACTTTGGCTGATATCTTCTTGCATATTCAGAAAATTTGATGGTTAAAATTCGAATGGCATAGAGGCACCACCCCCAGGCGGCCCCAGCAGTCATTTTCTGACCCCAGCGGCCATATTAGTCATTTACTAACCCCAGGGGCCAAATTTGACCATTTATCTCCGATTATATTAAAAATACTGTCATATTTGTAAAGTTAACTTCATCAAATACAACTATTTTAGTGTGTTATTTTTCACAAATAAATATAATGTAGGCACATACAGTCCCAGGTTTCACTGCAGATTGGACTCTAGGTTAAAATAATCTGAAGCTAACCTGGTTATATTTGGCAAGACGCTCTGATCTGCATGGAGCTCCGGTCTTGATTTGACCCTGTTTAATGAACATATTAAACATAAATGTCAGACAAAAAAGGAAATCAAACGGTCGCTAACTCACTAGCTCACAGAAGAAGCAGAAACAGGTTCATACCGTGGAGAGTCCCACAGAAAGGTCAGCAATGAAAGTGTCCTCGGTCTCACCACTGCAACCCAGAAATGTGACACGTTAAATAAACCATAGTAAAGGCGGTAATATAACTGAAAGTCTGAAATGTGTTTATTAGTCAAAGAATGGATTGTCAAACCTTCGGTGGCTAGCCATCACACCCCATCCAGCCTTCTTGGACATCTTCACAGCCTCAATACTTTCGGTCACAGACCCAATTTGGTTAACCTTGAGAAGAAGTGCATTGCACGACTTTTCATTGATGGCCTTTCCAACCCTCTGCAGAGATTGAACAGCTATTGTTAAAACAAATGTAACCATTACCAAATTAATCAGGGTTTTATTAAAACAAATGTCCAGTATAAGTCAATGCTTGAGTTCGTGACTATCAAGCTTACCTTGGGGTTAGTCACCAAGAGATCATCTCCAACAATTTGTACTTTGTCTCCGATTTCTGCGGTCATCTTAGCATAGTGCTCCCAGTCATCTTGGTCAAAAGGATCTTCAATTGACACAATGGGGTACTCAGCCACAAATGACTTGTAGAGATCCTTGAGGGCCTCACCAGAAATCCTTTGTGACCCATCATTGTTCTGCAGTCGGTGAAGTCCAATCAGTAAATATTCTATCGCCATCAAACAAAATAGACCTTAACCAATTTGAAAGGCACGGAAGCATACCTCTTCCTTGAAGTTTAAGTCATATGACTTGTCCTCCTTGTAGAACTCAGATGCAGCAACATCCATCCCAATAACCACCTGTGGGCGAGAACATATAAAAATTAGCTCAGTGGATGAATTTTCCATGGTCAGACTCGACAAATAACCACTGATAAGGATATTTACCTTGCCGGTGTATCCAGCCTTCTCAATGGCTGTCTTGAGCAACTCAAGACCTTCCTTATTCTCCTGAAAGTTTGAAAGCAGAATATGAATATAGTGTTCAAAACTCAGATCACAACTAATGACATTAATGAACAAGCAGCTAGTGGTAGTGGGCAAAACCTGGATATTAGGAGCAAAGCCACCCTCATCACCAACATTGGTTGCATCTTGGCCATACTTCTTCTTGATCACACTCTACAATTCACACCATAATTCAAATAACACATAAGTACAGGGAGCAAAGACAAATATAGTAGTCAAAAAATGAAGTTCATGCGCAATCAATATACTGATATCATGATTCATTAGCAAGTGTCAAAGAATAAAATGTTACATATTAACAGTGACCATAAACCATAATGTATAAGGAAGAATCAGAACTAGTTTTCTTCTGTTTCTTCTGAAGGCAGCCGAGTTACATAATAAAAGTATAAAACCATACACGGATTATTTTCCTAAAGTGTACACAGCAGATAACCATAAGGATTATAAGACGAAAATGCATGGGTTTGTGGCATATATGAGCCCAAACCTACCTTCAAGTGGTGATAGACTTCACTGCCCATCTTCATGGCCTCCTTGAATGAAGAAGCTCCAGTAGGAAGAATCATGAACTCCTGCATGGCAAGCTTGTTGCCTGCGTGAGATCCACCGTTGATGACATTGAAAGCAGGGACTGGCAAGACCATCTTCTTGTTCCCAGCAAGCTCGGCAATGTGCTGTATCAAAACGAATACATATCAGAATTACTCAAACCACTAGAGTTCCAAAAACAGCAACACTAGACAAAGGGGTAAAAACATACCTTGTACAATGGAATCTTCTTGACCTGGGCTCCAGCTTTGCAGACAGCAAGCGAAACAGCCAAGATAGCATTTGCTCCCAACTATAGAGGAGAAAAACATCTATTAGATAGTGAAATAATAATTGATAGTTGATCAAAACACTACATTTGGCCTCAATAAGCGGAAAAACGATGTCAGTGATCCCAAAACTCACCTTCTGCTTACACCAACCCCACTCGTTCACAGTTCCATCGAGTTGTTGAACCATGAAGTTGTCAATTTCCGTCTGCTGAGTTGGGTCCTACAGAAAGGAACAAAAGGGATATATAATCAAATTGTAAAAGACCGAGATTAGGATTAATGAAGTATGCAAAACAGTACTTAAATCTGTTGATCAAAGATTGAAGCGCATACCTTTCCAACCAAGGCAGGGCCAATGATCTCATTTACATTCTTGACAGCCTACAGAAAAAGCAAACCAAACATTAAGCGCAAACCGATTTCTGTGAACAAACACTGCAGAAAACTTGCAACACCGCTGCAAAGTTGAGAGGACAACTAACCTTGAAAACACCTTTTCCCATATAATCAGAACCTCCATCCCTAAGTTCAAGAGCTTCATAGACTCCAGTGGATGCACCACTAGGAACAGCGGCTCTAGCGTAAGTTCCATCGTCTAGATGAACATCAGCCTGCGAAACAATCGACAAAATCAAAATTAACAAACCATTTTGTTCATCTAATTACTAAACCTAACTGAAATTAGGTCGACATGCATTAGTTTGTAATCAGAAGTCTTAAAATTGACTGATCTAGACGCATCACATCTTTTTCAAACATTGAAATCAGTCGAATCTACAACAACAGGATGAAATTAATCACTACAAATTTCCAAGCTAATGACTGGAACATCAATCTATATTAGATTAAATCAATCTACATATTTTCATACCGAAAAAAAAAAAAAAAAAAATTAAACATCTCAAATCAACAAACTGTTTATTAAGTCGTCATATGACACAACGATCTTGGCGAATATTTACTGTTATCTCTGCAATCTAGCGAGTTAGGATGACAATATTTTGTCACTGAATCGTCAAAATCAATACCATAAACCTTTACTCTAATAATAAGTAAATATCGCTTCCATTCAATAATCCTGATTATGAGACTTATCATTAATTCTTATCTGAAATTTATGCTAATTGTTGTATTAATTAATTGAAATTAAACGGCTTTTGTTATAAGCGAATTAATAATAAGTCTCATAATCCTCATGATTAAACATTTGATTTAGTATTAATTTTGATGATTCGAGTGAGAAAATAGTGTAATGCTAACTTGATTGTAGATATACTGTTGTTCTCACATCAATAGACTGTTATCATTTGATTGTAATCGGTATCGGTCTTTAACATATTTTGAAAAACGTAAACAATCAAATGGAACGGAGAGTAGTGTTACGAAAATAACTAAATAAGACCCGCAGTATAATAAAAAAAAAACTAAGAAAGGGAAGATGAATCTAAAAGATCGATAAAAACGAGGAAAGAGGGTGAGTAAGAGAGAAATGGACCTCGACGGTAGGGTTACCACGGCTGTCATAGATTTGTCTGGCTTTAACAAGTGTGATGGTCACCATAGTTGCAGATTTAGAAAAAATATACTAGACGAAGATTTGGTAGGGGAGGAAGATACAGAGAGAGAGTATTTGATATCAAGTGGTAGTTTTGTGAATTGTAATGTCCTTTTTATAAGAGAGGTGAGGTGGGTGGGTGACCCAAACATGGTTCCATCCACGCCGTTGGTTTTCTTGTTCACCACTTCTATTCGTAGATTCTTCCTCAAGAAACTCTCACTCGGGCCTTCAGCCTTCACTCATACATTTACTTCTAGCCTTCTAGGTAGCAGCCCATTGGTTTTCATGTCCACACTGGTATTAGTGTCCGATCTCGTTGGGGCTACTTTTATTTAGCAATAAAATTTATTTTTAATTTTTAATTAAATAAAACTACTTTAAAGTTGTATAATTTATAAATTTATTAATAATATATTTTAGATGAAATAAAATAGAAAAAGAAAAAGTCATGTTGGCGACCCACTCATGTCATGTTGGTACTTACACCTCTACTTGACGGTTTGGGTAGTTTAATCGTGGTTGGGAACATCTAATTAAGCTTAGGGGTGCACTTATTACTATGTCATACGCAAGGATACAACTAGGTAAAATGAAAACATCATAGGCATAGATGAGAAAAACCGTATTTTCATTTTCTCACCTTTTTTAGTCTAAACTAAATATAATTATTTTTGAAATAACAAATAAATTTATAAATACTAAAAAAGAATTTCGTCAATAAATGCATAAATACATATAATTTGAAATAAAATTAACTATTATGGTATAAAAATTACACAAAAAAATTATAAACGAGCTTTTGAGCCAAGCATTATTGCTGAGCTCGTCTCGTATTTAGTTAAGCCCGAGCCGATTTCGAGGCTCCATGAGCCAGCTCATATCATTTACAACTCTAAGTTCTGCCCATTTCTTCACAAATGAACTCTTATTTCAGTCCAATTAACTTCATTAAGTTTAGTTCAGTTCATCTCTTTTCAGTCGAAAAGTACAAGGCCTAAGTTCATAATGATATACTTTGTATTCCAACCGATTCTTTAAAAACGCCTCATATTCTAGTTTTGGCCTATTCATTAAAATCACCCCATTTACGTCTTTAGTATGTACGAAATATTTGTTAGTAAAAGCACCTTACTTTGGAGAAATGATAACGCCACTACACTTTTTGTTAATGCCACAACAATATAAGCTAAGTGTAAGGACATGTTACTCTTCGACCATTTCACAATCATATGAGTGACATTAGTAGTTTTGGAGTGGCGTTATGTCTTTCCTTACTTTATTGGTGAGACACACCACTCTACTTGTAATACTCCCTCCACACACTTATGTTCATCCCATTTCATTAAAATACTCCTCACATATATTAGAGAAATGGGGTGAACATTTATGTGTGGAAGGAGTATTAATTAATGTAACAAAAAATAAATGAGGCATTTCTAAAGAATCGGAAAAAGTAATAAATACTTGCGCATTGTGTTGATTTTTTGACAACGATCAACTTTTATAAATAAAATAAAACGCGACTACATAAGTTACGATGACATACAAACTAACTATTATACAAAACAATAGGTCTTACTTGTGACAGAGGGACGCATTGTATTGGTTGACTTGTTAAATGTAGTATACTATTATATCAGCAAATCTCACTTGTAGCTTGCAACGGGCATATCCGTCACAAGCTTGCAACGGGTCATGTAGTACCCATGTGGGTAGATAAGACAAAAGCAGAGTGCCTAGGGAGTAACAATCTACTTTTGTCTTATCTATCCACATGGGATATGCCCGTCATAAATAAGAATTTGTGTACTATTATTTGATCAAAGGACTTGGGCAGTTGAGCGTGGAAGATTACGTCGGATAACAGTTGGCTGCCATGTCCATGCTTAATGTCGTAGAGCTCTCTCACTCATTGAGTTACCAATAAGTCTTGCTTGTGACGGGTCACTATTTGTGACGGATATTTTGTGAGATAAAATGGATATAAAATGAGTTAGTGGAAAAGGGGACCACATAAATAGTGTTGCAGAGAGAGAAAAAGTGGTTACTTTGTGAGATAAAATGATATCCGTCTTCTCCTTGTGACGGATATGTCATGTCTTCACGGAGTATTTGTGTATTTTGTAGTAGTATGTTACTCAATATTGACTGCTAATAAATTACTTTAGCTGTCTACGTACTCGGACTTAAGATAGTAGTAGTACTCCCTCCTATTCACTATAATTGCCCCACTTTCCATAAACGGATTATTCAAGTAATTGCCCTGTTTCCTTTTTCGGTAAGTTTTACTTTTATTTTATTCATCCCTCTCTCCTCCCACTAAGCCCCACAAAACTCTTTTACTTCTATTTTATTATTTTCTTTAAGGTTTTGGCCCCACAATTCCTTATTTAACTCATAATAATTCACCCCTCTCTCCTATCACCAACCCCACACAACTCTTTTACTCTTATTTTAATAATTTTCCTTAAGTACCGCGCCCATATCAAATGGGGCGATTATAGTGAATGGGAGGGAGTATTTGATTAGTTATTTTATTCACACATTCAATAAAGCATTGTCATTTGTAAATAATTGACTTAATTTCGAATCTAACTAATATAAAACCCATTTGTGTAGCTTTCTTGATACCATGATACATCAAAACTTTCAACTTCACTTAGGCCCTGTTCTTTTGGACTGAAATTTATAGGATCTGAAATGAACTGAACTTATAGGATCTGAACTGAACTGAACTGAACTTATAGGATCTGAACTGAACTTATAGGATCTGAACTGAACTTATAGGAACTTATTGGATCTGGACTGAACTTATAGAATCTGAACTGAATTGAACTGAACTTATAGGATCTGAATTGATTTATAGGATCCGAACATAAATTAAATTAATTTATTTAACTTAACTATTATTATTATTATTATTACTTAAATTAAATTAAATTAACTTAACTTAACTTAATAATAATAATAATAATAATAATAATAATAATAATTATTATTATTATTATTATTACTACTTGCGAAAAATGGACATTTATATACAAAAAAAATAGTTTCAAACACAAGGTAAGATAAAAGTTTTTTCGCTTTATATACATTAATTTGTTCATACATTATACAACGATTACATTACGATAAAAAATAAATCACATATTACATATTTTTTCTAACCATTTATTTCCATATTATCGTAATCATCATCACTACTTTTATCCTCACTATCACTCTCGACAAAGAATCCATGGCCTCGCCAAATGTACTGAGTTATGAGGGGGTGGTTATAGTTGAAATCTCAATGATGATGAATGTCGATAGTTGACCAAATGTCATTTCAACTTTCATTCTCAATGATGAATGTCGATAGTTGAAATCTCTATCATTCCTTCGGGCGGTTATTAATGACCAAATGCCATTTCAACTTTCATTCTCAATGATGAATGTCGATAGTTGAAATCTCTATCATTCCTTCGGGCGGTTATTAATGAGGGAGTGTAGTGACTTATTGATACGGTGAAATTATTAATTTTTTTTTTTTTTTTTTTTAATAATGTATTCGAATAATTAATGTGAATTTTTTTCGTATCGATTTTTAGCAATAATATTTCGTATATAATTTTTCTTAACTGGATTTATAGGATCTGAACTGAACTGAACTTATAGGATCTGAACTGATCTGAACTGAACTTATAGGATCTGAACTGAACTGAACTGAACTGAACTTATAAGATCTGAACTGAACTGAACTTATAGGATCTGAACTGAACTTAATGGATCTGAACTAAACTTATAGGATCTGAAGTGATCTGAAATTAAGTGACTTGAAGTCCAAAAAAACAGGGCCTTATTGTTCAACTTCAAAAGCATTTGCCATGACTCTTTTAAGTCCCAAAGTTTAGATTAGATCATACTAATCCCCATTCATTTTCAAAAAGTCTTGCTGAAGACGGGTCGGATCTTGCAACGGGTAATTTGTGAGAGGAATGCCCTATTCTTTTGGACTGAAATTGTCTGAACTGAACTGAACTGAACTGAACTGAACTGAATGAAACTTAACTGAACTGAATGGACCTGAACTGAACTGAACTGAACTGAACTGATCTGAACTGAACTGAACTGAACTGAAATAATAATAATAAAAAGATAATAATAATAAAAACAAAAATAATACATAATAATTTAATTATAATTGTTCCGGGTGTAATTACGAGTGTAATTATGGAGCAAGTTTGTGGTACACGTAAGCTCGTAAGATGTGGATGGAAGCTACCGGACTCTTGTATCTTCCTGCAAAATGAACAAACGGAGGGCACGGCTTGGGGCCGTGCGAACTCACTCCGACGCTCAAGTCAGTGACTTAAGAGATAAGTGTAATTGAGGAGAGATAAGAGAGTTGATACCAAATGATGAGAGAGGATATTTTGTTG
>JAGPOY010006142.1:0-10515 GCA_018983105.1 Silene uniflora
ATGAGATTCGATTCGGGTCATATTCAGATCGGATGCTAAGGGATTAATGGATTATGTCTTTATTAATTATATTATACTCCATATATATCAAATATTTCGATTTTGTTTTGAAATAATTTTTATATTTTTATCAGATAATATTTCAAAAAAAATTTAATAGTAATATAATTTGATTCGACATTTTTTTTCTTATCTAATATTTGTTTTATAATTTATTGATATATATAGATAATTTGAATACAAACGGTCAAATATGCAATTGAGGAATAGTCGACACTCATGTAAGTAATTTTCGTACCATTATAAAAGATATCTGAAATTAATCGATTATTTAGGTTACGATTATAATTTAAACTCCTTCGACTCTTGTGGTCTAACAGGTCTGACATGTACTTCATGAATAATGGGTGGTGGTATTGTGGTAAGAAATTGGATATTCGAGTCTAAGTAACTTCCGTACTAATATAAAAAAGAAAAGAAAAAAAAAGAATAAATTAATATGATTATGCTTTGTTTTTTATTTTTTACAATTATTACATTCGGGTCATTTCGGGTTGCAATGTTGGGTTTTAGTTATCATTTTCAGGTTGAAATCGGTTCGGGTATGTTTCGGTTCAGATCAAAACAGTTCGGGTCAAACAGTTCAGGTTCATTCGATTTTGGGTATATTTCGGATATTACAAATTCGGTTCAGTTTCGAATCAGTTCGAGTTGATTCAGGTTTCGGATAAGGTTGAAGTTATAGCTTTCGGATGTACGGTCAGGTGTCGGTTCGGGTATTTTCGATCGGTTTTTCGGGTTCGGTATACTTTTGCCAGGTCTACTTACAATAATGAAAGCCGAACGGGAATATCAGAGCTACCTAGAGACTAGAGTGCTACAAATCAGATTGTCACACACAATACCTTTTTCAGATAACTGGAGCACAAACTCGTGAATCCAAAGTAATTAGGATCCCAATATTCCATCGAACCATTCAAATTTCAAATCACCAGGTGGCAACCTAGAACTAATTATTTCAAGTAAATTACTAACTAGGTGAACCAAATGAATCGATCAAAGAACAAAAAAGAGAAGCAGCAGCTTTGTTCGAGTAAATGGTGGTCTGATGATAGCCGAAATTATAAAAATAATTGCAGGGTTCAGCCAGTAGTCCTACTTTCATGCACAAGAAAGCTCCATTAATAAAACAACAGCTGAATTACATCACTCAACATGGGGTCATGCCACGGAAATCTAGCCGGAGTGCATGACTGAGCCAGATGGAAACAAGGGAACATAATGCTGGAAGAAGAACTAGTTAAACAAAGCATGAAAATAGTTGAACAAACTAGAAGGAAACATGCTTAGATATAACATTGGTAATAAACCAGCATCCTAAAAACAACTTACATGCTAAATGTCATTAATGTTAGCTGCCATGAAGTTTAAGAAAACAAAAGATGTACCATCCTCCCTATTGTGGGATGTAAAGGTAGCAAATATTGTAAAATGGTTAGTGAAAAAATATCTTTGTTTTATACTGATGAAGCATACTTCAGTCTTTTGGTTCTTTCCGGATTTTATTCGATGCATATCAGGGGACACATCGCTAATTCTTGTGAATTGGAGGATGATGTAGTAAAGCAAAATGATTCACTAATTTAACTGTGCAGCTCTGCTTCTTATTTGTGAACTAGCTCTCAACATTAGTGCAGACAATCATTTAAAAGAATTACACGCAGACAACAAAAGTTATAAACATATTATTTGAAATCAGAACTAACAAGTAAAATTTAGAAAACACCTACCAATTGGCGGTTTCTTCTCCTTCGAAAACTTTTCCAAGGCAACCCAGTCTCTTATTGTAGCTAATGCAAAAACTTTAAGCCAATACCACCTCTTCTCAGAAACCTGGTAGAGAACAAGAGCGGCGGATAAACCAGGAAAACTGAACATTTAGCTCACAGCAGAGAGTGGATGACTTCACCTGACATTTCTAAATCTGTAAATGATAGTAAGAGTAACAACAGTATAAGTTACACACCTTGAACTCTGTTTTAACCTTCATAGCAGCTTTATGATTTCCTAGTACAATGCATGTCCGAATAGTATCGCTGATGCTTGAATCTACAAAGATTGCTTGCTTTGTTGACACCTCTAGGTCATGTTGCATTCTAATGACATTCATGAAAAGCCAAAATCACATCTCTATAAACTATAAATAGCAGAGATGAAAAATGACAATTAAGAAGGGGAAAGATGGCAAAGGAAAATAATAGACCCACTTACTCCTAACAAGAAGCTCACCTGCAACTCTCTTACGAAAACTATGCAATAAGGAATGTGAAGGAAAAGGAAAATTGGAGGGAGTAGCATTCTAAAACAGTGTTATACTCATAAAATCACGAGGTGGGTGTGCAATTGCCAAGCTTTATGTGTGGCCACACAAGGGGAGTCAGTTGTGAAATGTGATCATTTGATTGAAAGTAGGAGCCTTGCATTTATCATAGATAAGCTGTGTGAGCCTCGCCTATGTTGGTTTGGCCATATGAATAAAACCAAGTGACAACCATACCAGTAAATAGAGAAAAAGGACAGGGTAATGAGTGGATTGCTTCTGTCACCATCTTTTTACCAATCATTTGACTTATTAAACAAGTTTCACCATTATACTAGTTCTGTAAAGGGCTTACAAAACGAAAGGTGGGATACATTTTGAAATTTGAATCACACCTCACCACAAACCTTCCATCGTAGGCCATCACATGAAGACACTAAAATACATTGGGATTACTTTAAAAAATAAACGAAATATACCTTAATAATTTTGCATGCTCATCAGCGGCCTTCGCCTCAAAATTGTGTTCCTTTGTTTCAGCAAAAAGATCTCGGGCCTTCTCAATGGTTTTTATACGTCGTCCATGAAGCGGAGTGCCATTACTAGCCATTGGATTCTTACTTAATTCCCAGGATTCTTTCCACAAGAGAAATGCAACTTCCTATAAAAGCCATTACACACCAGTTGCGGAATAAAACCATATGACAATTAGGGATTTAAGCTATAACACTATGACCAGTACTTGACAACATTACTTTTAACCCATAGCTCGTATTCACGGAGAATTGCCCGCAAATGTTACAAGAAACTTCCCTTCTACGAGATAGAGAAGACATTAAAATGCAAAATCAGTGCTAAACTATTTGAATCAACTTCCTGAAGCTTACCAGCCTACATACTGTCAATGAATCAATCACACCTTAGGAATTTTAAAATAAATTGGTTTACTTTTATGGATGTTTTTCTTTTTGTAGATTCTGATATATGCTAAATTCCAAACATAAATACCAAGTCATGCCACAAAATTTGACCTACCTGCAGCTGCCCAGCCGACAAAAAGAAATCTTTAAGGAGTTCATGGTCGTCACACCTACAACAGAATGAAAATTACAGGCATATCAGGCAAAATACATGGTTTTGAGTCAACAAGATTCGCCTTAGGGTAACCAAGGGAGAATAAGAATCATCTTAAAACTCTACAGTGCAATACCTCGAATAGGCTATAAACAAATCCCTCGCCAGAGGTTTAGATTGGATCGCTCCAAAGAACTCCAATGGCGGCTCCCCCTGACTCAAAGACAAGCAAAAAAAAACTTCATTTTCTTTTCTCTGAAATATTTTACAGATTCATCAGGAAGTGAATATCAATTAGAAGATACTTCTAGTGAGTTACATGTACATAAAATTTTTAAATCACCTTCGGCGGCTGTAGATGAAAGAGAACAAAATAGACAAGATCAGTATCCCCACTTTCAATTGCCTTTGACAAAGCTGTATCTTTCTGCTCTATGCTTAGCATCAGCGGAACCTGAACTAAAACAGTAGATTTAGGACATGGAAAGTACTGGATGAAACAATATGACAGATATCCCAAAGCATAAACCTGTTTGGAAGAGCAGGGCTCATGTTCAACAAGAGCAGCAGCTAAGTTCCTCCGTTTGCTCTTATCTGCATGCTCTGCAACTCTTGCATAGTCTATACCTTTGCATAGTTTTAACTAAAAATGAAGAATGATCGGTTAGGAACTGTTCAGAAGTACAGCAATAGGAAATCAGTAAGCTCCAGAAACTGAACCTTCTCAAGTAGAGAACTAAGAAGAGCAGGATCAGGCATTGACTCAGAGCATGTTATCCTTGTGCAAGCCCAATGCATTAGAACCAGCTCCTACTCAGGCAAAATGGACGATGTCAACAACATTGAAAAGCTTTTATATTGCAGAAGGTTACAGAAATGAACAAGAACTTTTCAGTTTAGATATGAATAATATATGATATTACTATGTGCACATTGACTTCCATGAAACAATAAAGCCTTAATCCAAAATGATTTCCAGTCAGCTAACATAATAGTCACTCGAAACTGTCAATGAAAATGCAATAATGAGAAACAAGAGAGAAATGAAAAATAAATACATAAAAGGTAGTTGAGATACTCTTAAGATCAAAAGTCCTACAAATCAGATTAATTTTTTTAAGGAAACATAAAGATAAAATAAATAACATTGGTATCATCAAAATGATACATAGAGAAATGTGTACGTACTAGGATGATGATAAAAATGGTAAGAAAATGAAAATTAGAGTGAAAGGGAGTTTGAGAACTAAGCAAAATAATATTATATCGAAAACAATATGATGATAAGAAACAATAAGAAAATCAGACTCCCTCGACTATCCAGATCCTTTCCCTCTACAAGATCCACCACACCAACGCCACATTTTCGTCGATCCCCACATAGCTCATATAATTTTTCATCACATTCATCCATGTTTTCGTGGGTATTCCCCTAACCCCTCACAATCTTATCTTTACCCATTCTTCAGGATTTCGCTTGATCTTTGCCTTACATGGCCAAACCATCTTATAACAAATTCTCCCTAATCTTATCTTCAATAGGCGCTAACTCCTAGTTTCTCCAAAATCACCTCATTATGAATCAATCGTTCCTTGTATGTCCATACATCCACCATAACATATGCATCTCTGACACATTTATCTTGTGAGCACTGAGCATGGCACAACTTTACGGCCCAGAACTTAGTGCCATGTAATGATGGAGACTTGGTTGCAGTATGGTAGGAGCTACCCTTCAATTTATGAGGCATGTCGCGAACACATGAGAACCCTAGAAACCTGCAACACTCTTCATACTTCAACTAACCTGGCTTACTTACATTAGTAATATATCTATCCAATTCACCGTCCATACAAATACCTTCATACCAAAAAAAAATGGATTTTTAGAGCAACCTTTCCATCTAAGGAGATCATTCCTACTTCCCCATTTTCATTCCTACAAAATCTACACATTAAATAATCAGTTTTACTCATGCTCAGCTTAAAGCCCTGTGCTTTCAAGGTTTCGCTCCAACTCTCTTTAAATACCTCTGTTCGTATTAACCAACACAATATCATTTGCAACTATTATACACCTTGTCACAATGTTTTGAATTGACCTCCTCGTCAATTTTTCCATGGTTATGCGCATGCAAACAGAAAAACGCTAAGAACACATGCTTGACTGGATACCTACAGGCTCAGACAAATTTATTCAAGCCTCCCATGTAGACTTGTCTCTCTAATATAACAACGGCGAGACGAAACAAAGTTGCATACACATAAAAGTAGGAAATAAAAAAAATGACGCATTATTGTGTGCTCAGGTCAAGTGACCGAATAATTTTATAATCATGGGTAGAATGAAGCACAAGAAATATTTTTGGGAACCGAGATTCAAACATGACTCCCCCAGTAACAAAGTAAAAACATACAGCAAATACTTCCCTTCAACATAATGGCTTTTATTTCAAAATCAAGATTCTGTATCCAAAATTGTAAAATCAGAGGCTAAAGGGAGATTTCATGTGACAAGTATTTGTCTCATGACCATGTTCACGTTCTACCTTTCTTAACCATTTATGCTCACAAGAGTTCAATGTTTCTAATCTAACGGTAAACTGGATCCAAATACAAATGATATCAAACATTTTGGAGCAAGATACTCCGACAACCTCTTCTTTGAATGAACGGCATGCATTTCCAATTTTTTATCAGATTTCTTTTACAGATAATGTCATTGCCAAAAGGAATATCATCCCGAGATTTAAAAAGCCCACCTGACTTAAGCCAAGATACTCCGACAACCTCAATGCCAGGAAATGTTGATGGGCATTGATCAAGCGACCAATCAGAATGGGTGCTGTTAGTTCCTTCAGTGGAAAAGAAAATTCAACAGCAAAATCAAAGATGCGACGGCTAAAAATACAATTAATAAAGATGTATGAACTAAATGTAAAGTGGAACTATAACCTTGTATTGTTGTATGCTAAGTGGAATTCCAATATCAGGATTCCGCACAGCATTTAAAACACGCAAGATTTTACACATCTCTTGAAAACGATCACGTGGAACATCGCTGTCAAACCCAACTGGTAATAGTTACAATAACAACAAAGACAACAACAATAACAACCAGAGTAAATCCTTGATCCTAAAAAGTGTGGGGTCGTCTAATGTGAAGCATGATATGGAAACCTCTATGTGAAGTGAAAAACACATGACAACTGGAGAGCACATGATGATAAACCAAAATACGAAAGCATATTAACAGAAGAAAATGACACACAAAATGAGAAAAAAGTCTTTTAGGTGAAATATAAAAAGGTAAATTTGGGAGAAATTTGAGTGAAAACAATTATTCCCTCCAGTTCATTTTTTTCCTCCCAAATTACTTATTAAGACACCTTTCCTAAACTCAGAACAAAAATCAGGATTCTAACCCAACTCTACTGTTCCGCAACCCCTTTAAGACTTTGGATAGGTGAGACAGTACACCCACTATCCCACTATTTTCTTCAGTTCAGAATAATACTCAAGGACACTTGGCACTTCCCTAAGCTTGAAAGTTCAGTTTTTTTCCCCAAACAACTGCCCGGCAACGGATAAGGTCCCTAGGGCTCTTAGTACGCTACTACCTGCCCAGGAAGGGGAACTTCTTGTTTGGTTTTTCTCATCCAAAGAAAGGGCTTCACTATCAGCAAACTAATAAACTAATACCAAGTGGGAACTCTCAATCTGCCTTTGCCCATAAGAAATAACAGATTCCACCAACGAAGTCAAAAGGAAGGATCGCGTTCTTTCCCTTCATGCTTAAAAGGGGGGTCCTGCCCATCCCTAAAATAGAGAGAAAAAAATAATGTGCGGCCGCTTGAAGAAGAAAAACTTCTCCTATATGGCAAAAATTTAGACTAATATACTGACTTATCTTCCTAAGCTATACATAATTACATATTACAAAATCAAGTCTTATATTTATAATTACCACTAGCACTAAACTCCTACTTCCCTCACCTGCTTCTACAGTTATCCCTGCACAAAACCACGATAGGCGCTGGCGCTGACACACCTCCAAGACCTCCTTGGCGGCACCACCACACACTCCACTGCCCTCACCCACTCCCCTTATCCCACTTTGCACAACCATGGGCGCCATTGACCTCGTTTGCGACCGACCTTCTGCGGCCACAGAGTTCCTTCCGTCTACTCTCTTCTCTTCTTCGACCTCTTTCCAACCAACAGCTAAGATATTACCTCATTAAATTGAACCTCAAAACCCAGATCTACAAGGAGAGGCAGATAATTTTTGAAAGTACCACCCGTGTGGTGCTCGTCTGGTGCTCTTAAACCTCATGCACTTAAGATAGTTCATTGTTGCTGTCGGCGTGATGGTCAGCGCGATAACGGTGGCGTTCAGATGGTTGTAGTGATGGGAGTGTAGTGGTACTGAGGTCAGGCTGGTGGTGTGGTGGTGGTGGTACATAGGGAGTTCGGTGGCTTGGTAGGAGTGTGGTTGAGATTGGTAGGATTAGTGCCCGTATGGTAATGCCTTAATGGCAGAGCTAAAATTCCCCCACCATTAAAATTCACCTTGTGGCTCACTTTAAACCGAAAACAAACAATGGCAGTTTCTTAGAATACTTTTACCATTCAACACAAAAGAAAGTTACGAAAAACTGATTTAAGTCCTGTATTTAGTTTCACAAAGCAGTATATCCTGATTACTGAAGGAATAGATCACAAAAAAGCAAAGCAAAGCCTATGCCTCCCCTTCCTCGGGAATGGTCTAAACTATTTAAGAAACAGGTTATAAGCTTCCAATGAAGAAACTGACCTGCAAAATGCTTGACCATAGCTTGCAGCTCTCAGAAGAGTCTGCTGGCGTGCAATGTCAAACTCATAACCTGCAGCATCAATGCATGCTTCTATCGCCTCTGGCAATGATGACCTTATCATTCTTAAGTTTTCGTCAGCCTGACAATCAATACCCCGTTTTCAATAATGAGAGAAAATGAACAAATATCATAGAAGAATAACAAGATAGAACTTCCTATAGTCGCTAGGAATGCTGCATTCGCGTAGAGCACATTTTTACAGGTAGTAGAATGTAGGAAAGATAAAAACTCACAAGCTGCAATATCTTTACAGCGAGTCAGTGAGTTAATATAATAGAATTTGGAAGTCACGTACGCTTATAATGAAGTCCTTTGTCTCTTGAAAGTGGCTTTTTAACCATAAATGGATATTAATCAATGAAAGAGCAAAGGAGGACGTGAAAACTCATGCAAACATTACAAAGATGCACAATGCCAGCGTACAAATGTTAGGACAGTCTTAAAAGCGCCAAGCTTTAGTCCACATTGAAACCAGAAAACAATCCTTCCCCAAACGTAATCAGAAGAATGTGTAATCCTTAAAAATGATCCATAAAAAGAACAGGATCACACTCATTTAATGTGTATAGATGACAGCTTTTTTAGGTGGGTACCTTGGCACTCCGCTTATCAAAATGATCCAAAGCATCATACAGCAACGCTGCAGGTGTTGTGCTTCCTATTGTAAAAATAGACACGGTGGAATCTGGTACTCTCTGTAGAAATTCCATGTTTGAGTTGGAGAGAACTCTAACTCCATCACACTCTGATATAAGAACTATTGGTTCATCATAGTAATAGTGCACTGGATCTCCATATGGACCGACCATGAGAAGGGAATCATCCCAATAGAGCAATACACTGTCTAGTCCACACCAAGCCATCTGTTCTGGAGGAAGAGCAGACTGCATAAAGGTGAACGTAAGAGCATTGATATCAATATGACAGTAATCACCGTGTTTAAGTTCCACAAGCAAAATGCATATTAGCACGATTATAAAAAAAAGTGACTATGGTGACCTAATGCCATGACGCCATGTGCGGGGCTTCAACAAGAAAAGATTTATATTTTATAGCTCTCTCTCAGCCACAGCAAAAACTATGATAGGCACAGCTATTACATACATGCTTCCAAAACACAGAAGAGCTCAATGAGAAACAAACCTCGCAACTAAATTCAAAAATGATGCTTGAGAAATCAGTGGTGATGACCAAGAGTCTTCCATCATGAGTAAACGAAGCCAGGAACTTGCCATCCCTCGAAACCACTATCTTTTGAAGAGGCCCCACTCCTGCACCCAATTGTTGTACCCCATCTTCGTCAACCAACAAAACATGATCATCAACAGCAAGTAAGACCTCAACATTCCCAGACATAGTATATTTGGGCTCAATCACTGCCATACACAGTGGCGCTGCCTCTAGCAGAGGATCTGCAAGCTTAACTACACCAGCCCCATCACGACCCAAGTTCTTAAAATCAGGCACGCAGAAGAACTGAAACCCTTCATTCATACAAACCACACCATTCCCCCAGAAAACACACTCCACAACACTATGCTCAAAACACTCCTTTCCTAATGAAACACTGGGTTCTATTAGCTCAGCATGAATATTATACCTGTTGGACATTAACACACACACACACAATTAGATTTGTCTTTCTTAGCGATCAAATCCAATTACATCTTAAATGAAAATACCGTGAGTACACCCTAAAACATATAGTAACCTTCATAGTTTTTATTTCTGAATTTCAACATGTTTCCCAGTACCATCATAAATTCACAAGCAACTTCGATACTTTGACTAGAACATATTCATAATTTTGCAATTCCAAACTATTCTCAAAATACACTCCTAACATTATAGTAATAGCAAAACAACCATTGCTTTAGCCAAGTAGTAATTGGCGGTCAAAGGAGAGAGCGTGAAAATGCAAGCTCGTAACTAAGTTGTACAAGAGGAGTGCCATGTGTCAAAGAAATCAATCAAGATGAGCTTGGAGTAACAAGATCCTAGGGCTAACTAACATAAACAGCCACGACTTGCTCTCTAGACTCAAATCAACATCCATACTACAATGATAATCTCCATAATATAGCTTTACAAAATTAATACTCCGTATCTCATTTTGCCGCGAGGGCGACTAGCAGAGGCTAATGCTAGCCTAATCGCCAAACCTTAATTTAAAAATAATCGATTTCTGCCTAACTTAATCTCGAATAAATGAGTAATTCATCTCCTAAACTCCCCGATGATACT
>JAGPOY010006143.1:0-10513 GCA_018983105.1 Silene uniflora
AATATTTTCTTTCCTTACCGGAGTGTAATCAATAGAGCCATGTGTATTTAGTTTTGCTCACCCTGTTTATAATATTTTGATGCTGGGTTGAATCGATGATTCTGTGTCATATTCTGATGATGCAGGATTGAAATTTTGCAATGCAGGCTGCTGAAATGCTATTTTGCAGTAACAGGATGCTACTGCAAAAATAACATTTACGGATTAGCTGGAACCTGCTAATATAAATCTTTTTTTTTTAAAAAATTTTACAATTTAATAACGGTTATTATTACACCGTGGTCAATAATTATATTGACCACGGTCGCATTTAAATATAAAACCGTTGACATATTCATCCATAATAAAACGAAGTAAAGCCGTTGTCGAATTCATGATATTTATTACGGTTTATTAAGCACAAACCGTTGTTATATTTAAAAATTTATAACGGTTTCTTTTCAGTAAAACCGTTGTGATAGTTTTCCGTAGATCATTCCAACAAAATACTACCACGGATTAATTAGTATTGACAACGGTTTTGGATCCGTTCTTAAGCATTCCATAACGGTTTTATTAACCCGTTGTTTACATTTCATAACGGTTCCACGTTTATAATAGCCGTGGTCATATAATAACAACGGTCGATGCAATAACGGTTCTGCTTTTGGAGTCTTAACGGTATATTACCTTTTCTAACCGTGATTGATGGTATTATTTGGCGTAGTGTCATCTCGGATTTTCGTGCTTATTGTTTTGATTGATCTTATTTTTGATTGTGGTAGTCTACTAAGGTATTGTTTTGAATGTTTTATTGTTTTGATTTGATCCCCCCTTCCATCCGTATGGTGATTTAGGATGGGACACCTCTGTTTCGACTTTTGATCTTATTTAATCTGGTTTTTACTGTTGCATGTCGTCTCCAGGTATGGCTCCATTCTTCTACGGTGCGGCCGCTGCCGCTATTTTCGAGGACATTGTGCGATTTGGTTTGGGGAGGAAAGATCTCGAAAGAGTTCATGATACATATGATATGACTCTGTTCGAGGCGATTTTTGTTTATGGTGCTCGGACTTATGGGAATGCAAGGCCGACGCGCAAGAGACTGAAAGTGACAAGACGAGATTATGTCGCCCATACCAGTCCAAAACATTCAAAGTCGATTTTTGGTAGCAATGCAGGCCATTGCTAATGTGATTCGCGCTTCCCGGTATTTTGCACTCTGGTTTGGGGAAGCCGCGCCTTTTGTAAGTACCCCGTCTTTTGTATTTTTCATCTTTTTATTTAGGGTTTTTCTATGGTGTACCCCTCAACTATTCACTTTTCTACCATGTACCCTCAATTTTTTTGAGTTATAAGATATACCCCTAGATTTAGTATTAAGTCCACACCATGACCATAAATGAAAATTCCGTTAACATAGTCCGTTAAGTGATGCGTTGTTAGTTAGATTAGAGTAAAATAGTAAATTAGCATCCGTTAACCTACATTTAATCAACTTTATTATCAAATTACCATCTTTACAAGTTCTTCTATATCCATGGCTTTACTGTATGCTCAACTCTTTTGTCCATCAATCCATCATCCTCCATGATTTCTATCCTCACTCTCTAGTATCGATCTCTGTCACTGCCCATCACGACGCTTGTCGATGTTCTCTATTGGCCGCCACTTTCAAGCTCAAACACTATTATGCGACGCTAGACATAATCACATAATCGATTTTGCTTCAATTATAATCCAAATTGGGCAGAATTTGGGTGGTTTTCTGGGAAAATTAAGAGAGGAATTGAAAAGCCATCAATGTAAAGAAAGCAATTGAAAAGCATTGTAACTTGGGTGATTTTCTGGGCAAACTAAGAGAAAAATTGAAAATGATCAAAGTGAAGCAATTGAAAAGCTTCTCCAATGGTGTCAGACTTAAGATGGAATCTATGTGAAAGTAAGTATCAAAAGAAATGGATTATACAGATAGATCAAGTAAACCTATAGATGATAAAGTTGAAGGAGATGTAATGAAGGTGGGATGAAGGTCTTAAAGGTAAAAGAAGGGTTAGTAAATCTAAATTTGGTTTTATTAACCACATATTATTCCCATAACAGAAAATATTAACGGAATGCTAACTTTTGGTCATGGAATAAACATTTGATAAAGTTGAAGGGTACACCATGTGTTTTCAAAAATGTGAGGGTACACCATAGAAAAGTGAATACTTGAGGGGTACACCATAGAAAAACCCTTTTATTTATTGCATTTTTAGGAACATGTACTAGGGTTGTGACCTCCGTCCCCTGTTTTGCTGATGTTGGTTGTTTTCGGCCAATGAGGACATTGTCCAATTTGGTTTGGGGAGGGTATCATGCATCCTTTTGCGTCTGCACTCGTTTTTGCATTCACGTTTATTGTTTTATGCATTGCATTTCATAAAAATTATAAAAAATTAAAAATTTTATCACGTTTATTTTTGCATTTAATCGAGTCGGAAGGAGTTTTCAAGGATGACATTGCGTTATTTAGTCACAATATGCCATTCCTTGCCTTCTCAAATTTTGTCGTGAAATTTACTATTGGACAATTAGACTTGACTCTTAATTTTTCGCAAACTACAAAACTTTCTGAGATTTAGAGCCTTAAAACTGGTGACATTCATGACCGGTTAATTTTAGGATTGTGAGTAGTACTCCCTTCATTTCATGTTTTGCATGTGTATGAGTCTTGATTTCTTATTGCCTGCATGCATCGGTCAAAGGTCGATATTACATGTTTGACGAACTTTTGCAATTCCCCTTTTACTCGTTTTACCCCATTAACTCCACAATAAGCCAAATCTGCCTGTTGCCCTTAACTACATCCCATACTTAGCCTACCATTGTGCCAAGTTAGGTAGTGGTCGAGGAAAATATCGTCTTATAACAAATTTGGTTCGTTTTGAATATCTTGGAGTGTGTATTAATGAGAAAAGTGCTCGGTCGAGAGCTTCATTGCTCGATCGAGTAGAAAATGTTGTTTAAAGTAGTCGATCGAGAAGATTCAAATGCTCGATCGAGTCATGGGCTAAAAGATCCTTTGTCGAGAACCTTTCTCTAGATCGAAGGGAATACCAGTTGGAAAAGTACTCGATCGAGAATCTTATAAGCTCGATCGAGAGATTCTGTTACAGCCAAAAAGAAAAGAAAGAAAAAAATCAAAAAAAAAGGAAATTAATAATAAATATAATAATATGGCTGAGTCGAAAAAGAATACACCTCATGTGCTTATTATAATTCTGAGGAGGTGTTTATTTTGGGATAATGTGTTGTGTATGCCTACTATTTCAAAGGCATTATGTTCACTCTTGAGTCGGAAGAACGGGATACGTTTTCTCATGGTTTGTTAGGTACTAGCTTGGCTTATACCCCCACATTTCCATACTTGTTTTGCCCCTTCTTACCCGCTTAGCCTCACATATCCAAATCTTGCAAAGTTCGGCATGTAATAGACATTGATGACGGTATGCGTGTGTACGGTGTTCGAATCTTTACTCATGATAGTCAAGCTCCTAATGTCAAATGGGACAAATGTTGTACTCCTAAATCTGAAGGAGGTCTCGGGGTGAAAAATGTTAAGCTCTGGAACAAGGCTCTACTAGGTAAATATACAAGTTGGTTGGCTACAAAAAAGGATCATCTTTGGGTAAGATAGGTTAACCATGTGTATATGAAAGGAGGAGATTGGAAGGATTATGAGGCTGCCACTGACTGTAGCTGGTCTTGGAAGAAAATTGTCCAAGTTAAAGGACACTTTCAAGACTGGATACATTGATAACTTATGGCTTAATAAAAGTAAAGAGTACTCTATATCATATGGGTACCAATAGTTATGCAGTACAAAACCTAAGATATACTGGAGATTCATATGTGTGGACCATGCCACCCGCGCCACGCGCACCCGCGCGTTGGAATGTGTTAAGGCGGCAGCACTGCATTCACGGAACTTTGGTTTGCCAAAGCACGTCATGGACCATTGCCGATTAGTGAGGCATTGAAACCGGTGAAAGGTTGAATAATCCTGCATTTGTGGAGTCGCCAACAATATTTATGGAAAATTGGAACCGTTCGAATACTCTATGCCATGTCAAGACACAAAGTAATGACATGAACACTAAGAACTCGTTACCCTTAGAATTCTATGTCTAGAATGACTCTCGAGATGCCAATAGACACGGATGTCCATAGATAACTGGAGTAAGGGGTGAGGGTACGTATTAGGAAGCTCTTTAATCGAACACCTAATCCCGCCCGCCTCGGTAGCGGCCTCTACTAATGATTAGGGAAATTGTCTATGTTTGATATGTTGTCGATTGTATGCATGCTATGCAACATCCATCTTTTTAATCCTAGCATGTGAGAATTAGACTATGTCGGTGAACAATTAGATTTAACACTCAATTGGGTCGAAGTTAGAATTTAGTTTCATTTACATGTGAAAGCATACAAATAAATCATACGATAAATCATAATTATAATGGAAATAAAATGAATAATTAAAATTACATTAATTACAACTTTTATCTAATCCATGTCAAAAATACGCTTTAAAGAGCGGGCTTTAAGAAAAGAAAAGAAAAAAAATAATTTAGAAATTAAAGTAGGAAAATAGGCCTGATTAGAGGTGATAATAGAGATATTAGTCGATTAGAAGCACAAATAGAAACCTACGTCGAAGCGAAAAGAAGTTCAGAGACAAAAACCATCTCAGAACAGGCGCAACATCTGCTGCGTCCTCTGGAAGAGGCGCAGCAGGTTATGCGACTGTTCCTGAGTTGGGTTCTGGGTGTGAAGTCAGAATCGCAATCAGTTAGTTTTCGTTGGTTGTTTTAAGGGCTGATTATTAATAAACAACTCGAGTAGAAGTAGTTTACAGGTTACATGTTCTGTTTATGGGTCATGAACGAAAGAAAACGTGATGAATAAAACGGGAGGAATACAGCGACTTATAATTATACACGAACTACGATATCGAAATTACAAAAGAAAACTTGAAACTTGAAAAGAGGCGAGTGAATTAAAATCGAAAGTACGGTGAAAAACTAAACATATGTTTCAAATACGAGTTCCAGAGCCTCGATATGGACGAATCGAACCTGTAAAGTTCGAATTGAATAAAAAGAGCGAAAACACGCAAATATGAATTATTTGGGATTTAGGACGAATTAATGGGTTGTAATTTAAAAGGAGTTTGTCAAAGATAAATATATACTGAAGTAACAAAGAATTCGAAAGAAAGAAACAAAGAGGACGGGACTACAGGTGATCGAGGAAGAAGAAGAAGAGCAGGAAAAGTAGCCACCTTTGGAAGAGGCGCAGCAGAAGCTGCGATCCTTCCATAAGGCGCAGCCGCTGCTGCTGCGATTCTTCTAGACGTCAGATCTCTGAGGTTTTGTCAAAAACGTTTAAAAGGTTTGATTTAAATTGGTTTTGAGCATACTTTTGACATGGATTTTACAATAATTAGTACGATAAAATAAAATAAAATACAATATAATGGGATTACACCCTCAGACTTACATGTTTGACGAAACGAGATTGACTAAAGTTATCGTTTAGTGATTGCTCGACTCGAATATGTGTGGAAGGTGCCCTCGTAGGAGGATTTAATACATTAATTAGGTTGATTGATTGTGGAGTTGGTCAAATTGGTCGGTCTATGCAACGTGACTGGTACTCAGAAAGATCTGAGCTTACATGGTCGATTGATCAAGCACGTAGGCGTCGTTAGTAAGAACAATGTCTAGAATGCAAAGAGAGAAGAGAAGGGCGGACACTTGCGTGAAAAATATGAAGGCCGAAGGCCTCTATTTATACTAAAATATATGAAGAGTTTAGGAATGACACGGATTTAGAAATAAATCTCGAGAATATTCTGGAAACTACGAAAACAGGCCTGGAGAAGAGGCACAGCAGCTATTGCGACCCTTCCAAGAGGCACAGCAGATGCTGCGTCTTTTCTCCAGCGGTTTCCTCCTCCGCAAGAAATTAGATTTCCGTGTTTGATTTAGGAATAAGGGTAGATTTACACTTCCTTATTCCGTCAAACACAATATTTCGGTAAATATTACTAAAAGATATGAATTTTAATTAGGAATAAATATCTGGAGTATTCTAGAACATTCCGGAATATTCCCGACTCGGCACTTTTAAACGGTTTTTAGAAAATGAAGCGGTTTTTGACCCGGATTCCAAATGAACTCTAATTACTGTCAAAATGACCGTATCGGTGCGTAGATGACGACCAACGGGTTGACTCAAGTGTTTGAGCTATCACTTTATCGATGAACTTATAGACTGTCGTAAATCGTTCCGCGTAATCAAACATGCGGCCCAATCATCACAGGGTGGTTGGCGGAAGGTGTAGAAACGAGGTATCTACAATATGCTGTAATATCTTGAATGTTCCAAGAACTTCTTTTATTTTCTGTGCAAGTCAGCACAAGAGGCAACTGACTCGAGATAGACGCTTGAGAATGAGAGTAGTTCAAGAGACTCAGTGTTTGCTGTGTGGGGTTGAACCTGAAACTCACCAACATTTGTTTTACCAGTGTGAGTTTAGCAAGAGATGCATGATGTGTCTGCAGCAGATTCTTCATATCTATTTCAATGCAGAGGCCATGATGAAATGGTTCTCTACAAAAGGAGGGCACAGTGGGCTTCAAAGAATGTTCACATAAGCATGCTTTGTGGGGATTATCTATGCTGTTTGGACTACCAGAAATAGAGCCAGACTGTAGTTTCAAGTTCCTGTTCCCAATGTGTTGGCTGGGTTGGTCTATAAAGAGGTGAAAGAGCGTTGGCAAAGAAGGAATAGCAGCCAGCTAAAACTACATGATCAGCTTTGGATGAATAGTCTTCAGTAGTAGCTTGTTTTTTTTTGTCTCATTTTTGTCGACTGATGTATACCATACTGTCACTATAAATCTCTGAAGTAAGATACCTATGATGTACTTGGTTCCATACTTTGATTACTACTCCCTACATACCACACTAAAGGTTACAGTTGCCTATTTCGTACGTACCATACCAATGGTTACATACCATAAATAGCCTATTATTTACTCTTATACCCTTTGTGGGCCAAACATTCCACCCAAATACTAACCCATTAATCCCCACCAACTCAACATTTAACAATATTTTAACTCAACTATTACCCCACAAACCCAACATTACTTTCCATATTTGCCCCTACTTTTACCCTCTTTTATTAAATTCCGTTTTTTTTACCATGTCACCTTTGGTGTGGTATGGAGGGAGTATATAGTACTTCGTATTAACCTTTCACCAACAAAAAAAAAAAAAAGATTAGTACATCTTTGTCTAAAAAAAACTTCAATTTCCTAGCTAACAACAATTAGTAAGTAGATTATACATTCGATATACTATTACCAGTTGTATAATTTTCGAGTATTATAATAAAGTTTGTGGGTTTTGTTTTAAAAATTATGAGTGTTAATATAAAGTTTATGAGTTCACTTACCTAAACATCAAGCTAAAAAAACTACAATAAAACTCAAAAACATTACATATAACCTTAGTTAAATTTGAGTTTAGACGGAAAAAAAAAATTAAAATCTAACTTAAACTTTAATAAGCTCAGAAAAAATACATATATGTTAAAAAACAAATAAAATTTGAGATAATAAGCAAAGAAATACATATATGCTCAAAAACAAATAAAATCTATAATAATACATTCGATATACATTCCTTTTTTTCTTAACAACCATTGTTTATTCACAAATTCTTGTTTATTTGTACAACACACTGATTTAGACGTCCAACTAGAGTCAAAGATTGTTTAACAATTATGTTGTTGACTTCCCCATTTATTCCCATAACAACCATTTAACCAAGTTGGGTTTTACGCTCTTTTCGGTCACAAACTTTTAAATATACGGAGTACATGAGACACCCGCCAATAATTCACGAAGTAGATGCTAACCACCTTGTATATTTACCAATTAAAAATGATAGGAGGAAAATGACTCGTTTTCTTGAGTATTTAAGTTAACACTGGTTTGTACTTTGTTTAACCATAGTATAGGTTTGTACTTTGTTTAACCATAGTATAAAATTAATTCGAATGGTCTAAGCACGGCATAATTTCTTAGTGGCGACACCATTAATCACAAACTGCTCATTTTGAGTCATTCATCGACACAAAACCACCCGAGCTAAAACGATCTGGTTATTGCAAAAGCCCGTGTTACATACATCACGTGGCTTAGACCGACGTGTCCGGGTGGCATATTCACATCATCACACATGGGAAACAATAAATGAGCGCGGAAAAGAAGGCCCAGTCGGTGGAATGGCCGCATGCCCTCCACCGGAGGCTAACTTGCAATGGTTGAAGAGAAAGTTCAAATTTTGGCTAAGGCTTATATATGCATAGCCAAAATTTTTCAGTAACTCGTTACTTTTTATCTATGTTACTCAGACTCGTTTAGAAGTGTGCGACACGGGTGCGTGTCGAAGTGTCGGACTCGGCTATTTTTTTGAAAAATATGCATATTTTGTTCTAAAATGAGGTGTCCAAGTGTCATACCCATGTCCGAGTGTCGAGTGTCGGACACGGATACGCGAGGAAATTAGAAGAGTTGGAGTAACATAGCTTGTTATACTTGTCTTGAAAACCCAAAAACTCAATAATCGCTTATACATATAAGCTGATGAGTGTATACTTTACACTCCCGATCTTACTTTATAATGATAAGAGGCTATACGATTTTTACCGAATCTCAACTACAATCAAACGCATAGTGGGTCTCACTTAAATTAGCAACAAAAGTATACATTTTTTCTAGGCAACTTTTAATGAAATAAGAAAGTACATATTTAAGACTAAAAACAAAAATATGTTTTTTAATGGGCCACGGACAGCTAAAATGCCAAAAAACCTTTCGGCTGGTGCAATGACACTTTCACTAGTAACCAACTATATCACTTATTTTATGTTAACAATTAAACTAATGTTACCTAATCAAGTAGGCATGATCGAGTAATATAAGAAAAAGAAGAGCAAAGATAATAATGAAGAAACAAAAGAGAGATAAAATGAGTGGAAGAGGGAAAGTGGTGTGCGTGACAGGAGCATCAGGTTACATTGCTTCATGGCTAGTCAAGCTTTTACTCATCCGTGGTTACACTGTTCATGCTGCTCTTCGTTTCACTTGTAAGGACTAAATATCTCTCTCTTTTTATTCAATAAGTCTCCCTTGTAACGGGGTATATTTGTTATAAGTTTATGTCAGCTTGTGACTGGTCAAATAACAGTATATCACCCACATGGCTCGATAAAACAAAAGTAAGAGTGTCTAAGTAATCACAAAAAGGTTTGTTTTTATCTTTCCAAGTGAGTTTTATTTGACCCGTCACACCGTCACAAGCTTGTGACGGATATCGTCTGTCACAAATGAGAATTAGTGTAATTTCTATGGCATATTTGGAAACCTAGAATTGGAATTAAATTTCATAATTGAGATATTTCAAGCGTTTGGATATCCCTTAAATTTGGAATTGAATTGGACTCAAATTCCTACTATATGGTAGTCATTTCAATTTCATCACTATTTACGTTTTTTTTGTTATGCAAATTTTATCGCAATAATATTGTTTTATGATATTTTTTCCCGATCGCAAATATTTTCCGAGACAATTTTTATATTTCTCAAATAAAATAAATTCGATGACCTTGATCCATATTCGTCCCGCGGCGCCCAATTCCAATTCCATGGGTTTCCCAAACGAACTTTTGAAATTGGATTTGAAATTGTATTCAAACAATTTGAATTCTATAATTGAAATCTTGGAGATGAAATCAATTCCGCGTTTCCAAACACTACCTTAAATGATTTAGAGTACGCGTTTTCTCATATGAATCCAAACCATGTTTTTAGTCAAATTATCCTGATATCGACATATCTTTTCAAAATAGTCTAGCATAGAGAGGGGTACTAGACCTGACAAAATCGACTCAAATAACTTGGCCCACACCCTAACACATGGCTGGAATTTGACTCGAAACATAAAATAACCAGACATGCCCGAACTCTCGGAATTGCAAAATAGTTAAATAACCCGATCCAACCCACACTGAACATAGAAGAGAGAGAAACACTCTCTCTTTTTCAGAAACTGGATGGAGATGGTAAAAATTCCTCCATCTCCTTCCCTAGCACTATATCTTTCTTCTTCAGTTTCACTTCTTTTTAATCATCTTTCCTCATCTCAATGATTAGGTAGATTATTTGCCTTCTTTTTAGTCCTTTAATTGAAATTTTTTCAGATTTCTTTCTTGATTTTAACTTTCTCAAAGACTCGACTTTAATTTACTCTCCATTTTAGCCTAGGAGAGTATTTTTTTAGTCATATGTCTTAGTTAAAGAAAGTCTAAATCAAGAATTAAAGAGCAATATTTCAAGAACTTATCTTCAAATTGATTGTATCCGTTTGTATTTCTATTGAAATCTGTCAGGAATTTGTTGTGGGGGACTGT
>JAGPOY010006144.1:0-10513 GCA_018983105.1 Silene uniflora
GTGTGTTTGAGGAATACATTTAATCACTAGTTTTAAGCCCGTGCAAAAAATGCACGGGATTCTTGTAATCATTAAATTATGATAAAATGAACAAAATGCCTAAACATTGAAATTCAAATACACAAAGTTAAACGGAGTATTGTACAGAACATTGTGTTTATATTCGATATATAACAATGACACCGAAAAATCATTATAATAAACCCAAAATTTAAAATTTGTACATTCAAATAGAAAAAAATAAAGAAAAAAAAATATTAGTAGCTATTAACACATCGGCGAATACTTAGAAAAAGGCCCAATATCAAAAATATGGCAAAAAAAATTTAAAAAATAAAAAACTCAACTACCAATTGAGATAAACCCGTCTTAACAATAAAACCTGCTAACAACGAATTAAAATCCTAAAATCTAAATAAACCCTAAACCTCTAAACTTGTAATCGACAATAGCGTAGGAAATCAAAACAATTAACCCGTCTTGTGTTAGGACAGTCGCAATCGGGTCGGTCGGGTCATATCGGGTCATTCTACCGTTTCGGATGAAGTGCGGTTCGAGTTAATTTGACTAATATAGTCGACGAAATATTAATAAGAAGGTGAATTTATTTAATAAAAAAATGATTTTAGTTAATCAAGACTAATTTAGTCGACGAAATATTAATCAAATACTTGATAGTTCAAACATATTAATGTCAATTTTTTATGTTAGACGGGTCAAATAATATAAATACAACAAAATATATATATATATAGGGAAAATTAAAAAATTCGTCGTATATACGCATTTTGGATGATATTGAACGCGTTTTAATGTCGTGACTCATGACGGATACCTCCATCTTAATGAATTGCATGAAAATAACGACCTATTCTTTATGAGATATTGAAAAATATAAATAATGAGTCAACGATTAACGACGACTACTGAGTACTCTCTCTCTTACAATTAGACCTGTCAAAATCTGGCCGACCCGAAACCGGGCCCGACCCGACCCATTTTTGAAGGGTCAGGACCTGACAATTTCGACCCGGCGACTTGTTCGACCCGAGCCCAAAATGAGCTGCTATTTTAGGGTCAAGACACGACCCAAACGGGTCGCCCCGTTAGGTTAAAGGAAAATCAAGAATTTTATTAAAATATTAATATTTATATATTATATTTGATAAAATAGTTAGAAAATTATTATTTTTATTACTTCAAATTACAAACACAATCAAAAAGTCAATTTTATAAATTAGAAAAAAAAACATTTTAATAATAATGTCAATATAATTAATGTAAACGTTAAATATGATTAAAAAAATAATTTTAAATATGTTTTACATTTTAGAAATATTTTTTTGATAAAAAATGCGTTATAAATTATTTCTCGACCCGGATTCTGACCCTAACCCGACCCGTATTTTGACCCAACTCGTTCGACACAACCCGAGACCCGACCCGCCCAACCCGTGTGACAGGTCTAGTTACAGTGAATATTTTACATTTACATTTACTTTATTTTGTGAGGGCAAAATAAATGTAACTTATTGACTGTGATATAGGGAGTATTATTTGCCGGATATTCATGCTATATGCGTAATATGACATACTCGTATGAGCTATTGACTTTGGTCAATATTTTCATATGACAATCTCATCAATTGCAGTAAGTTAAATGGGCCAAAGTGTTAAAGGCTTGGCACAAACCCATATACTCGCCGCACCAAAACAAAAAAAATACACACAGCAATATACTCCCAATTCCCAAAGAAACCTAACCTACTCAACCACTTTAACACACTCACCCTCACCAAGTCACCGTCACTCCCTCTTCATTAAAAAAAAAATGAAAATGAAAAGCCCCATTCTCAAATCTCTATTCAGCTTTCACCATCCCTGCACATTCAATATGTTAGTTTTTTTTTTTTTTTGGGTCAAATTTTCCAATTTTAATACCTTTTTCACTCTTTCGAAATATTTTTTTTTTCGTTTTTTCTCTCACATACTGGGCTTGCATGAAGATTTTAAAAGTCAAATTTGAAGTTATTTTATTGGAGTATTATATTTATATGAAGTAATTAATGTAAGTATTTTCCCTAATTAATATTTGGCTTTTTAATAGTCGATTTAATGGCTTGATGAGTATATTATTTCGGTTTTTTTTCCTTTTTTCATGTCAATATTTTTTTATTCTCTTCCCAATGTTTTATTTTTTTTTCCTTTTGAAATATTTTTATTTTTCCAAAATTTTATTTTTTTCCCCATTCGAAATATTTTTATTTCCAAAAATTTTTATTTTTTTCCCTTTCGAAATATTTTTTTTCGTTTTATTTTTTTAATAGTCGATTTAATGTTTCGAAAATTTTATTTTTTTTCCCAAAAATCTGCTGAGTATAGTTACAACATTTCTTTTTCAGAACCGACAAGTATTATTGTTGTAGTTTGTTTCCCAATTTTGATATGGTTTTTTCTTTTTAATTTGACTAAAATTCTGTAATATATTAGTGTATCTATACAATATACATACATTTCCTTATATTTTTGTCCGGGGTTTTTCAAATTTTCTTATTATTATTTTTCCAGTTTTAATAGTTTTCTTGTATTTATTTTATATTTATAAGATAGGTTTTTGAATTTAGGTCATTTCTTAAAATGTTTAAATGCCATAATTTTTAAATTCAAAGTTCTCCTACTTTATAATTTGAAAATTAAATTAAATTAAATTTTGTTTACCATGCTATGTTGAATGACGGAACTTTTTCTCTTGAAAGAAATAGATCTAATAAATTTAAAATATTAATTTGTATTTTTTTAATTTTTTGTAATTATTTAGTTTGTAATTTTTATATGTTAATTGAAGAAATTAGAGTGGGACAATATATTTTTGTATTCACAAACATATAATGTAGTTTTGTTAGGAAATACGAAAGGGATAAGAGAGAGAGTAATTAAATAGGGGTAAGAGAGAGAGAGAGTGATTAAATAGGGAGAGAACATGGGGGGTCCCACAGTAGAAAACAAAATTAATTCCCTAAAATAAGGAACCAATAGAAAACCTTAAAATGCTTCAGCTTTTATAGTAAGGGGATGTGGAGTCCATGAAACTTAAGCTTGAACTTGGTCCTCCTTCTCTCACAACTCAACGGCAAAACAATACAACTGATTTCAATGGAAAAGCAAGCACAAAAATTACTCTTTCGATTGTAAGTTGTAACAATCATGGGAGAAAAAAAGACAAGAAAAAACCAAATAAAAGCTTTTCTTATAAAGATCCTTCTCTTCCACTATTCCAATCCAACAGGTCTGGCGATCCTTAATCTCGTTTGAGATTACGATCTCACCGAAATCATAAGCCTTAGCCCATTCTCATAAAAACTCCACACACAATAGATAACATGCTTTACTATTATCAATATATGAGTAATAAAACTCAAAGAAAATTCAAACTGAAAGAAAATTCTGGGAAACTTCAAGACTCCTTGATTTAAACCATTATTCTTAAGATGTGTGACTAAATATAATGGATTGGCTTGCAATAATACCTACAACTTCTCCTAATTCGACCAGGTCGCCGTGAGTAGGACTTCGGCCATAACATAATCGACAAATCCAAGACGTACTCATACAAGTAAAAGGAGTTCGAATGCCTTACCAAAGTTCCACTCCATACGGATAACTCATCATGTGTTAGTTTCATCGGGGAAGATCCCTTACTGAGCAATAGTCTCCACCATTAATTGATCAGTACAAGGTGCTTATGAGTATCAGAGTGTGGGTGTATGACGGGTTGGATTGTTAAAATTGAACACATATTCAGGGAAGCCAATCGTGCTGCGCATTGGCTGGCAAACGTCGAAGCGCATTCTTTACTACCTCGACTCTCCTCCAAATGATCTTTGTTTGATTTTCTGGGATATTAGGAGTGCTTACCCTCGTATGATTCTTACTTAGTCGTTTTCTAATTTCCGGGACTCTTTTCCTCCCGTGCACCCACCAAAGGAAAAAAAAAGGTATCTCAGATTTTAGGGATAGAAAAGAGTAAATTTTAAACCGTATAAAATACACCAAAGCGAAACTAAATAATTTTTCACCGAGACGACGCTGTTTGGTAAACAACATATTAGATGAAAATAGTAGATTCCGGCATAAATAGTAGATTGACCAATCAATCTACTAATTTTAAGTGTTTGGCTAATGGCATATTCAGATAGCATATTGGCCAGAATCAACTGTTTTTGAATGTGCTGCTATTAGCAGCATATTGTAATACCATATTCATTTTATTCATGGTAGATTGGTCCCATAATCTGCTAATTACCAAACACGTTTTATTAATTCTACTAATTTAATTCGATGGTCAAACATGCTGCTAAAATCTGCTAATCGTATTCTGCTAACATGTTTGCTATTGTAAATCTGCTTCTACCGTTTGCCAAACAGGGCCGTATTACCCAAGTCGTTTTCTTGACGACATGGGACTATGGGAGTACTACTCGGGTGAATTACAGTCCTGAAGTCTTGCTGCATCCCAATCGCCCGGACAGGCAGACTGATGCAGGTAATACATTAAAATTCATTAAAATCGTCATTGCCGCCGCTGCTGTCACTTCTTCTCTTCTCATATGTTCACCATCACCCACCTCCGCAAACACCTCACCCGCCACCTCCACCGCCAGCACCACCGCCGCACATTCATCGCCGCCAAAATCAAATGGGTGCGGGATCCATACCTAGACACCCTCGTTTCCCGCGAAAAAAACCTCGTACAATGTCTCACTCTCAAAAACATCCTCCTCTCTTACCCACCGTCTTCCCCGCCTTCTCTCTCCACCATTTCCCTCTCTAAACCCACCTTAAACCTCCCTTCTTCCACTACCACTCTCTCCTTTTTCCTAAAATACCCCTCTCTTTTTACCCTTCCTCCCCAAATTACCCCTCCCTTCCTCACCCTCCACCATGAGGAGCTCTCTCTTCATTCCACCCCCTCGCTTCGCAGCGAAGCGGCCCATAGATTGCTGAAATTTCTTATGATTACTCGTGTTTTTAAACTTCCTGTTTCTATTATTAATGATTTTAGATTTGATTTGGGTTTGCCTTTTAATTATTTGATTGAATTAGTGCCCTTTTATCCTGAATTGTTTAGGGTTTGTACTTTAGAGTATAATGGTAGTATGGAAATTGGGTTGGAATTGGTTAAATGGAGGGCCGAGTTTGCGAAACCCGCTGTTTTGAGGGATTCTGATGATGGTTGGGGCAGGAGGGGGAGATTTCCAATGTCGTTTGCGCCCGGGTTTGATTTGCAAAAGAGGGTATTGGATTATGTTGAGAAGTGGCAGAGTTTGCCATATGTTTCGCCCTATGAGAATGCGTTTCATTTGGAGGCGAGAGGTGATCAGGCTGAGAAATGGGTTGTTAGTGTGTTACATGAGATTATGAGTGTGTTGATTTCGAAGAAGACGGAGATGAGGAATGTGTTGAGGTTAGGTGAGTATTTAGGGTTTGGGATGAGGTTTAAGAAGGTGGTGGTGCACTATCCTGGGATATTTTATCTTTCGAATAAGATTAGGACTCAGACTGTGGTACTTAGGGAGGGGTTTAGAAAGGATGTTTTGTTGGAAAGGAATCCGTTGATGGGGATGCGATTTAGGTATATTTATCTCATGAGTAAGTCTAGGAAAGGTAGGAAGTTTGTGAGGGGAGTGAATGATAGGAATTCGTTGGTGGTTAATCGGTCTGGTAGAGGCGTTGGGCGAATTGTGGAAGACGATGAAGGAGAAACGAGCATGGAAAGTGATGATGAGTTGCAACATATGTAATTATGATGATTTACTGGGAGATCCTGTCTAGTGGTGAAGCTGCTGAAATATGGTTTTTAGAACCGGGTTAGTAAACTAATAAGCGAAGAAGTTCCGTCTGTGGCAGTATGGTACAGTTGTTCACCATTCTTGCTGAAAGAAAACTAGGTCACTGGGAAGACTTCTCGGGGTATAAATCAAATGTGGTTCTAGTTGGTGAAGTTTGATTTATTCAGTCATTTTTGTTGCAAGCCATTGCCTCTTGTCCTATGCAGTTATCGAAGAGGTGAGTTTCTTACTTGTTACCGTTTTTCTTGCTGAATATTGGATGCCCTACTCTGTGTTCTTATGACTACATTTTAGGTGATTGCTTGATTAGTTTGTGATTGCCGTATGATACTCTGTATATTATTGCATCACTCGTGTATTGTGTCATGTTCCTATCTTTTTCTAAGCGGTGAACGTTGGCTAATAATGAACCTGTGATAATTATAGCTAATTGAAGTTCCTTAATTGACAGCAAATTCTGTGGCCTACCCCGGAGCATGATCCTCTTGATTCACCACCAACTATTTAGGGTGGTCAACTTCTTAACCAAAAATAAATAAAGAAATACTCGTAAAGGAAAAAGTAAAGAAAGGTTGTGTTTGCGTTGAATGACGCTGTTGGCTTGAATGTATTCCGATCACAAGGTTATATGTATAAATTTGTTTTCTTATGTGGATTTCATATTGGTGTTCCGGATGTGATGTAATGGTTCACATGTCAAAAGAGAACTGCATACTTGCTGGGTTTGTTGCTCTTTTTTCACCATCTTTGCTTAATTTCATAAGAGGAAGAGACGGGAAACATCTAAGAAGCCAATAATGAACTCTAGATGTTCTGCAACAAAGTTTTTGAGAATTGTTTCGAGTTTGTAGTCTTGTAGAGCAACTTGTTTTGTTTTGAGATTGACTGATTTAGCCGTTAGATGTATTTATGTGGTTATGAATGAGGCCAAATAGCCTGCTCACTGCTGCTGTTAGTAGTTTGGGTAATATAGAGGATCTATCAAAAGTGTATTAGAGATGATTGATCGAACTTCATCGAAGACAGAGCTACATCACTGTTTCAATAAATTTCTTATGGCCACCTTCTTCCTATGAAATTGAGAAGAGCTGATATAGCCAGATATAGGGTTTGTATGATTGCAGTAGAAGATTAATTTTCAATGAAATTCAGAATAACATAGATAATTCATTAGGGTTATCAAATGAATAGGGAGTATTTATCTAGCAAATCAATTCTTCAATTACCTTTTTTTCTATAACTTAGAAAATATCGCGGTCCTTCTGAAGTAGTCTTTAAGTGAGTGGTGGCTTGAATATGAAGAATCAACGTTGTACTTGAAAAAATTTGCTATATCAGTTATTAGCGATAATGTTTGAAAAAGGGAACGCAAAAGTAGAGTAAAATTTAAAGCCCTTTTGTTTTCACAAAAAAAGAACTACACAAAATCTTCGAAACTGGCAAATTTTATTATGTTTTGAGATCCTCATTTATCGACAGGATTTCCGTCTCTGAAAATCTGAGTTATGACTAGTCTAATACTCGAACATGTACAGCCATATCCGACATCTGTAAGCCATGTCCAATTCACATAACCCTCGCCTTAGTGCCTTACCAGTGTCCAACTATGGAATTCTCTGTCAGGCCGAAATCTTCTCTTGCTGGCACTGGTTCTTCTACAGAAACAGAGAAATGCTCTTAACGGTCGGGTCAACCCATCTTTTAACGTGAATACAGAGAACATGGCATTGTTCTCAATGATAAGCTAGGGAATGATTGTTCAGGTTGAGGGTTTGGTAGCACATGTTTTCTTAAACCTGAATGTAATGCATAATAATTGCCTTCCTAAGTTATTAACAACTGTTTATTGCGTAATTTAAATAATTTTTCCGATATCATTTGGCCAGAAGACTACCTTTGTAAGATAGATTTGCGGCCAACTACTTTATAATTTAGTATATACCATACTATTATACTAATATTGTCTTAATTCAAACTAGCTGTCCTCTTTTAATTGAAGCAACCTGTACCGTAGACGATTAGAGGGAGCCATTATCTATGGTTGACAGATACGAAAATTCCGGGGACTCACTACGACGCGTATCTATTTTTGCACCTTATTATTTTTTAAGTCGAAACATTATTGTTTTCCTGCTGTTTGAATGTGTAGATACTTTATTATATTGTTATAATATATTCCTTTCGTCCGATTCATACAATCACAATCGATTCTGATCATACACTCTCTTGCTACCAATTGGTTGTTAATTATTTTAACCACCTCCTTAATTCTGATAATCTGATCATACCGGTTTTGGAACGATTTTGCAGGCGATATTGGACCATATAACATCACGTCACGTAGCCAGGATAGACCATATCTTTCAAAGGGTCTGCAATATGCTGAGTCCTGAGATGATGTATGAGTAATTGATTTGGATTCCAATACGAGGTTTGTTTAGGCTTCTGTAATTTGTGTCATCTAGACGTCTTAAACCGGCTTAAATAATGGTAAAAAGGAAAGGTGGTTATGAGATGTCACAAATATCTTTTCATCACAGGATGTTTATTAGAGGCCATCGTTGCTATACATATGAAAATGATATATTTCGTGCATGCACGAAAACAATGGATAAAATGAAACTTCAGACTGGTCTTATTATCTTACAGTTGATGTAATACCTACCTAGTACATGAGTCGATTTCATGATAACCTTACCATGGAATCTTTCTTGCGTCCTCCCGGTGGACCGTCCTCCATACACACAAGGGAGTAGTTTATAATATTTATGTGCTCCTCCGGGAGGACACAAGAAAAATTCCCTTACCATGATATCTCGTCAGTACTATCCAAAGCAAATACTTTCATTTCTGAAAAGATGATTCCGTGAGACTCACTAATTTATGACTAGATTTAACGTGCATAACTCGTACCCGAAAGTTATGATGGTCAATCAAAGCTCATTCGGTAAAAAGTAATTTGATTGACCACATCTTTTGACGACGAGAATGCAACAATAGTTTTCTCAACGAAGGTCTTGTAAAGACAATTAAGGTGCGAGAAATGGACACAATTTAGAAAACTCGAATATTTAAGAGATGCTACAAACTACAAATTCTATATAAGCGAGAAAATCACAATTCACATTATTAAAGTGCACAAATTCTTGCTGTTTTTGTGAAACTTAAGACGGTCATATATGGTAGATATGACAAAATGCTTGTCTTAATAGTACGGAGTATATGCAAGAGAGAGCATGTTTGACCTGTTTTCATCTCAAGACAGATATTACCGTCAAGAGAGACTTACGAATTAAAGTGAACTCCTTAATAGAAAAAACCCTTAAATTAGTTCAACATTCTCGTTTTTTTAGTGCATCAACCATAGTTGACCAATATATTTAGATATTTTTCGACAGTTAGACCAAAGAAAAAATAATGTTTGATAATGTGAGTCATGTGACATTATTGGTCGGAGAAGAAGACAAAAAATGGGATGATTCATGATGATTGTACATTTTTGCAAGCCAATATTTAGATAAGCCGCGTAGTGAGGACCCCACTATCCTCATGAACTAGTCATTGCCTTGTCACCCATTTATGCAACCTTCATCATCTCTATATAAGAAGGGCAAGTTTTCAGTTATGAACCAACAAAAGTATAACAATAACTTGCAAGTTTTATTTTAGACAATTCTTTCATTCTTTCCGATATATATTATCGTTAAGATATCGAGTATTTACGTATTCATAGCGAAAAATAGTAATGGGGAGTTTAGGATATGGAGAGATTGAAGAGGAGACAATGTGGGTTAGTAGTAGTGTTGTAACTGTTGTTGATGATTGTGTTTCGGTGAATTCAGGAGCATTGCCTCTTCTTTCATTGAATCATGTTTCGTATGTTTGTAAATCTTTGGCTGATTCCGTTAGATTCTATGTCGATGTTTTGGGCTTTGGTCTTATTAAACGTCCCTCGTCCTTTCAATTTGAAGGAGCCTGGTACGTTATTCATCTCCCTAACTTGTCGGTTTTAACAGTTGCTAGTGGTTCTGTCACAGTTTTATTTTCAAAAGTTAAAACTATGACATTATAAATACCTCGGTGTCTCGAAGGCCTTCTGCTTGTGACCCGTAAAGTAAACAACCGTGTACGCAGTGTCACAACACGAATTTTGTAAATTATGGGTAAATGTATCATCTAATCGTAGAGCATGACATTTCAGGTTATTCAACTATGGAATCGGAATTCATTTGTTAGAGTCTAACAACCATCAAAGGAGGACAAGCAAAATCAACCCTAAAGAGAACCACATTTCTTTCCAATGCTCAGACATGAATCTCGTGATCAAGAAATTGGAGGTGATGGGAATCGAATATGTGACAGCGCAAGTGGAAGAAGGCGGTATCAAGGTTGATCAGTTGTTTTTCCATGACCCAGATGGTTATATGGTTGAAATATGCAACTGTGACAATATACCTATTCTTCCCCTTTCTTCCTGCCCTCTCAAAATTCCGAGAGCTACACCGCCAACACCGAAGATGTATGCTAATGCTAACCATGGTTCAGAGGCTCATTGTTCAAGTGAAGTATCAGAATCGCAAATGATGGAAAGCTTGATGATGGGCATCATCAACATTGGGTTTTAGAGTGCAATGTGTGTGAAGTAAGATTGAATGTATCATGAG
>JAGPOY010006145.1:0-10513 GCA_018983105.1 Silene uniflora
TTTGAATCTACATGCTAAGTCTTTGTGGTCTCATCAAGACTCCCTCTAAACGAGCTTCATTCCTTTGCTGCCACACTCCATACCAGACTGCAAGGATAGTAGCTAAACAAACCTGTCTTTTGAAGGGAGACCAGCTTTTCCTCCTCCCAAGCCAAATGACAGGGTTACCACACGGATATGGAATATGCAGCCATGAGCTAACAAGGTCCAGCACCATTCTGGTGTATCTGCAATGCTGAAAGAGATGTAACACAGTTTCTGTATCTGCACCACAGATACAGCAACAATCATTATCAGATACACCAAATCTGTACAGCTTACTCTTAACATTCAGAGCATCTTGATTAATCAACCATCCCATAAAGCTATGCTTTGGTAAATTCAGTCTACCCCAAATTAATTTTGACCATCCAACTTTCTGTCTGTGATGCCTGAGAAACTCATATCCATAGCTAACAGTGTAACCTTTAGAGTTAGCAAGCCATTGCCCATCATTGTAACCATTCTGTAGATCATCTCTAACCCTACAAATGGCCTTCCAATTCCCACTCATGTGAGTTTTGGGGGAATGATCAGGCCAGGTATCACCTTTTATATAAATCTGATGCACCCACTTGACCTATATATAGGCTATCAGGCTTGCTATAAACCCACCAAACCAGCTTTCCTACAGTGGCCTTATTCCAGGTTATGCTATGCTTGAGACCTAAACCACCTTCAACTTTGGGAGAACACACTTGATCCCAATTCACCAAAGGGACTCTCATATAAATGCTAGTGCCATCCCAAAGATAATTCCTACAAATGCTATCAATCTTCCTCAAAACTCCTTTTGGAATCAAGAATACATTGGCCCAATATGAGAACATGGCTGAGAGGACTGATATTAAAATCATTACTTTCAATATTTTTTTGATAAATGTAATAAATATGTGTTTTTAATCTTCAATTATATGTTTTTACCAAAGAAAAAACTATATTTAGTAGTGAATTTGTAGAATCTTACGATTCTACGATCCGATTTTACCGACTCGATCCAACCTTCCCCATCGATCCAAAGTAGAATCTCGATCCTAACAACATTGATCTTAGGTGCGCATTAGGTAAACCCTCGGGTATACGAGATAAACTGCAAACCTCGTAAACCAGGTAAGCCACCCGAGAGTGACAGACTCGAAGTCTATTAGGCATGAACTCAGGCCAAGAATGTCCCACAAGATTTGCTTTTGGGGAGGGTTGAACGCGGGTCTCCTGTGAATTTCACCAAAGTTTTAACCACTAGACTTCACCTTCGGTTAAATTTGAGTTACACAGATGCTGAATTACAGATTAGTGCATTTTTTTTTTTTTACCTTTTTACAGTTTATAAGTTATACTCTCTCCTATGCAAAATAAGTGTCCCATTGTGTAAGGGGCACGGATATTAAGGAATATTGTTCTTTAATATTTTGTGTTGGTTGAGGGTAAGAAAAAAGTGGGTTAAATAATGAAAAGTAATGGGTTAATGGTGGGTTGAGTTGTAAATAATGAAAAGTAATAAGGGTAGTATAGTCATCTCAAAGGGAAAAACATTACCAAAAATGGACAATGAGACATTATAGTGAATAGACGGAAATGGACAATGGGACACTTATTATGAATAGGAGGGAGTATTTTAATTTTTTTTCGCCATCAAAACTCAAATTTAAATGACCTTATAGGTACTGTTTTTGAATTATATGGTAATTTTTTAAGCTTAATGTTTAAATGTACAAACTCGTAAACTTTATAATAAAACTCATAATAATTAAAACAAAACTTGAAAACTTTATGATAAAATTCAAATACTACACAACTGGTGGTAATACATGAGATATATAATCTATTTACTGGCCCGCATATAAGGGTCGCGTAAGCCTATTAAATTAAATTAACACGGGTAACAAATTGTGTTTCGTAATTTTCATATTTATGTAACAATTAGATCATTTGCATGATATTTTTTTTTTTTTTTTTTTTTTGATAATGTAAGAAAACTAGGTTGATCCTCTTGGGTAGGACCAACCTATCTCATCCTTTCGAATGAGTAAGGTAAGTTGAAGCCACCTGCTTTCAACCCACCTCGAAAGAGTTGGATATGAATGTCCAATAGAAGCCATGAAGTCAGCAATCTTGTTGGCTTCACGAAAGCAATGTTTAATTATCACTTCATCGAAGAAATGAAGATCTAATTTCACATCCTTAATAATACTAATTTTTCCCACGGAATTTGCCAAGTACTACGAAGTGAGTTGATAACACATAAGTTATCACCCTTCACAATCAACTTCGAGATTTCTAAGTGTTTAACCGCTAAAATACCTTCTTTTAAAGCGAGAGCCTCTGCGACAAGAATACTATTAGATCCACATTTTTTTGCTCCTAACAAAACGACTTTACCATTATGATCTCTTATACAATATCTTAAAGCAGCTTTATTGCCATCTATTCACGATCCGTCAAAATTTAGCTTTAGAAAACCGTTTCTAGGTTTCTCCCACCAGATTTCTTTATTACTAGAAGTGTTTCTAGCTGATTTGTCTTTCTCGGGATTGTTGAGATCCTTATGCCTAGTCTCATTCCAGGTCTTAATGCTATTATTACATAAAGTAATAAGTTTGCTTATATTGATATGAACATTATTAAAGATAATGTCATTTCTATAAAACCAAGCATTCTACCAAATAAATGTCATCTTAACGAAATCATCTGTTGGAATTAAGTCCTTGAGATAATTAAGCTTTATTACAAAGCTTTGACTTGCAATATTATCATAATTTAACAAAAAATTGTTGTAGCTAGTAATGTTCATTTCTTGGATAATAGACCCAATCAAAGGACATTCGTAAAAGAAATGATCTTTGTTTTCAATAGGATAGTTGCACAAAATACAATGAAGTGGGACATTAATATGACTTTTGAGAAGCCTATCTTTCGTTGGGAGGCCGTCAACACATGTTTTCCAAAGAAAAAATTTCAATTTTGGAGGAATATTCAAGTTCCAAATCCAGTGAAATTCACATTTGTTATGAGCTTGATCGAACAAACCTTGCGCTAACCAAGTTGTTGTTTTGGGAGAGAAATTTCCATCCACGGAGAGCCCCCAGATGAGGGTATCTAGAATATCATTGTGTGGCAGTGGAATGTTAGTAATCTGATTCACAATATCGTTATTTACAAAATTGGCTAGTTTACAAACATCTCATTGTTTGTCAGAAGTTATGAAATCTTTAACCAAAAGATTAAGATCACGGTTTCTATCATCATCACCCGTAGTGTTGGTAAGTGGGTGTGAGAAAACCCAATTATCAGACCAAAAATTAATGTTACTACCATTACCTACCTGCCATCTCAGTCCTTTTCTAAATAGAGTTCAAAAACTCATAAGTTTACGTCATTGCCAAGAAGAGCCTGAGTTAGGCTTATGATCAAATAGCGAACAATTTCTCAAGTATTTTTTAGTTATCACTCTAACCCATATACTTTCCTTATCCTTAAGGATTTTCCATCAAAGTTTCATTTGAAGAGCTTTATTAGCGGCTTCAGAAGATTTTATTCCGAGTCCACCAACCGATTTCGGTAAGCAAACTTTATGCCATCCAATCAAATTAGGGGAGCGTTGTGAAGGATTCTTATTCCAAAGAAAGTCTCTGTTAATCTTATCTAATCTCTTATGGATTGATGAGGGAAGAAGGAAGCTTTGCATTTGAAAAGTTCCCTTTGAGGCTAAATTAGCATTGACCAGGACAAGTCTACCTGCTTGTGATAAAGAATTTGCTTTCCATTTCGATAATTGGGTGCAAGAAGATTGAATAATACTGTTGAAAGTATTTTTAGTTACCATGCTATCTATTATAGGACATCCTAAGTATTTACCCAAATGAGCTTGCTCGTTCATACGAAGAATACCTCTAAAGGACTCTCGTAGCGGTCGCTCAATATTTCTAGTGCAATGAAAAGTGGATTTGTCAAAATTAACAAATTGTCCCGAAATTGTGCAAAATTTATCCAAAATAGACTTAATGGTTCTACAACTCTGATTAGAGGCTTTAGCGAAAATAATAGTATCATCCGCAAAAGTGAGAAAGGGAATTTTCTCAACTCCAGATCCAATTCAAATACCAATATCACTAGAACTAAGATCACTATTTTTTTGTAGAGATCTTGCTAAAATCTCGGCACACATAATAAAAATATACGTCGAGAGTGGGTCTCCCTGTCTTATGCCTCGAGTGGGTCTAAAAACGTCTCCATGTGTTCCATTTACTAACACCGAGAACGAAACACTTTTTATACATTCCATAATCCAAGAAATCCATTTAGCATTAAAACCCATTTGCTTAAAGATTTCCTCGATAAAGTTCCATTCTAATCGGTCGTATGCTTTCTTCATATCAAGTTTAATTGCAATCCAACCACCCTTGCCTTTCTTACGTTTAAACGAGTTAAAAATCTCGTGTGCTAGGAGAATATTATCTTGAATAAAGCGATTAGGTGTAAAGGCTCCTTGAAACGGGTGTATAATCTTATGCAACACACTACGAAGTCGAGTAGCCAGGATTTTCGAAATAATTTTATAGATTGTTGAACAAAGACTAATAGGGCGAAAATGATTTGCTGTTTGAGGATTATCAATTTTAGGAATCAATGCTATGAAAGTATGATTTATTTCTTTTAGTAATTTTTCTGAATGAAAAAAAGCTAAAACTACTTTAGTAATAGAATTTCCAACAATATCCCAATATTTTTGAAAGAACTCTATAGGAAATCCATCGGGTCCTTGAGCTTTATTCGCGGCTAGGTTAAACACAGTTTGTTTAACCTCTTCCAAGCTGATATTACTTGTAAGAAATTTGTTATCTTCGTCTGTAACTAATCCACTAATCGACTTAAAATCCTCATTTTTGTCGAATTGACAAAGTTGATTTTTTGTAAATCTATGTTTAAACTCGTGAGATATTTCTTGTTTAATAAGGTCTTGATCAGTAATACGAGCACCATTCCTATTTATGAACTGTTTAATTCCATTTCTACTACGTCTAATAGTGGCATGAGTTTGAAAATACTTGGTGTTATTATCTCCAAAATTTGCTTTATTTATACGAGTTTTTTTGCTGCCAATAAACGCGTTTATAGTCAAGAAGGGCATCACGTTTTTTCAGCCATTTCAATTGTGCGACTTCTAAAAACGTATTATGGGATGAACCAAGTTGGTTTTGTATATTCTCTAATTTCTTTTCAGCAGTTGAAAGTTGTCTAAAAATATTTCCAAAAGTAGATCGATTCCATTTTTTAGCTTTTTGCTTTAGGAATTTGCATTTTTGAAAAAGACAAAACATGTAAGACCCCTGAAACTGGTACTGCCAACACTTTTTTACCAGTTTACTAAAATCATCTCGAAGAGTCCACATAAGTTCAAATCGAAAAGGAGGGGCTTTCTTGTGAATTTGGTCATGAAACTTCACAGATATAGGGCAATGGTCGGAGCTAGTGAATGCATGTTGCACAAACTCCATGTTTGGATAATTACTAATCCAATTAGGAGATGCTAAGGCTCTATCAAGTATTTCAAAAACATTTTCAGGGCCACTTTTCTTTTTTCTCCAAGTAAAAAAATTACCGGAAAGGGGTAGATCCACAAAATTAGTATTACTTAAAAAATTAGTTAATATCACACAACGTGCATTGGTAACTTTTGCACCCCCTTCTTTTCCACTAGGACTCTTAATCTCGTTAAGATCCCCCTAATAATAAGAAAGGCATATCAAGACTAAGTACAAAATTTTGAAATTCATTCCAAAAGTCCGATTTTTCAGCCGGTTGAGCAGGAGTATAAACAAAAATAAGGCAAAATACCACATTATTCGTTAAGTCAGACACTTCACAAGCAATGAATCTATTCGACTTAAAAGTGACATTTATCAAAAAGGTCATCGATAAAGACTCTTTCCAAAATAACCATATACCACCAGATAAGCCAGTACTAGGAATAAAGTCACAATTACTAAACCGAAAATTAACTACAAGATGAGGATCGGGCTTAGAAGCTGATTTAGTGTCGCATATAGCTAAAATTTTAATTCCATTTGACGAGCAAAAGAAATTGAGTTCTTCGGCAAAGTTATTTCTTTTAGTACCTCTAACATTCCAAAAAGCAATATTCATGGGGGACAATATATAATTGTAACCAATTTGCTAATATAAAGGTCGATCAAATACATTACTTGCGAAATTGCAGAGACGCGGAAGAAAAATGTAGCCAAAATATACATTTCATACTCAAAATTAACTTTAGGATAGCTACAGAATAAAAGTATGGAGATAACAAGAGACAACAAGAATTCCATAGGAGAAAAAAAGATGACATCTTGTTGGTGTCAAGGCTAAGAAAACCACTCATGATCGAACTCGTACTAACACGATAACTCTTGACTTGGGGAGAGCCTACAACCAATGTTTCTTCAATGTAGACAAAAAACTGATAGAAGCTCTCCGGTTCTAAGTTGGAGAGCAAATCAATGTCCACAATAAAAGAAACTGAAGACTTAGGCAAAAAGAGAGATTCTACATAAGTGAAACCCTCGAAATTTGACAAATTGGTAGGATAATGACAACTTACTTCATAGGAGAGGTATCTCACCTCGTCTTCAATTAACAATAAACATTCTGCATCAAGGACTATAAAGGCCTCGAAAATCGCCAAGCCGAAACTGCCATCAACTTTGGTTCTAGCTGCTAAGACAATATAACCCCAACCAAGCTTGAAAAAACCAAGGAAATGTGAGATCATTAAGACAAACCGATGCATATGTGACTTTCTAATGTCACCGAATACTGAACTCATACTTCTAATAGTTACAAGCAACCATAACCAAAGAAGTTCCTGTGCAATGATACATGTCATTGTAATAGCAAACATACAAATTTGGAAGCCAAAAATGGTTGTAGCTGAGACAACACAGCCCCAAAAGAGCTTGAAAAAATCAAGTAATCGAAAGTCTTCAATGCTCAATTTATACAGCCAAAATCTAAACCAACAAGCAAGATAAAATTGATGATCAAATATTTCGTCAAAACTGAAGAAGTAAGCACACTAAGATTGGCCAAATGTAAAACACCAGATTCTAAATGCGATATAAACCATCAACCTCAACAAAGAAGGGGGGTTTTCTCCTTGCAACCTATAGGATAACAACAGATACACAATCTGCCAAAACCTTGTGGCAATAAGAATTCTATAGCAAAAAAAAGTGACATATTGAACTATAAAAAAACACTCTTAATTGAACAAGTACTAGCATGCGAACTTTTGACACTGGTAAGGCTTACAACCAGAAAAGCTTTTATGTGGACAATAGACTCATCCGAAGGAGAAAGTAAGCAAGCCGAGTACAAAAAATTACAACTGAAATAGGAGCTAATCGACTCGGAAAAGTATATATTAAGTATACTCTTACAAGTAAAGACTGTTAAACAAGTGACTGAAAAAAGTCGTTGATCAAATCCTTCTTTGGAGTAGGCACAAGACTGGATATAGCTCTCCTTGACTATAATGGAGATCATCCCAGTGCCAACTAAAAGAGAAAGAAAAGAATCAAGACAGAAAGTCGTTGATCAAATTTGCATGATATGTTGTTGCAATATACGAAGTATTACATACTATTATTAAGGGTCAACAAAACTGGGTAATTGAAACGACTTTTAGAACTGATTTGGGTACCCCGTCCAGGTTGCAAAATGTTGATGTTAGGTGCCCCGTGCCTAGGGATGACATTGGGTGGGATATGGATGGGGTGGAGCCTTATCCATATTCATATCCATATCCATTTAATTTATGGTCATCCATATCCCACCCTTATCCATTTAATATTTTTTCATCCATCCATATCCATATCCACCGGGTGAAGCGGGTGGAGCGGGCGTCCGTTGGATATTTTCACCCTTATAAAATTTAATATCAATATATCGTAAAAGAAAATTAACACGATAAAATTAAAAAACATACATCATCCGAGTATAAATACATCAATTTCAAATAAATACAAATGTCATAAAAGACCAAATAGAGGTTGCAAAGTTTTTTTTAAGAGGATATCCGTCGGGTGGTTAAGTGCGGGTGATAGACAATGATCCACATCCCACCCTAAATTCACCCATATTCATATCCCACCCTAAACTGAAAATAAAATTGTCATCCATATCCCACCCATTTAATTTCGGGTGGATGGATATCCACAGGGTAAGGGTGGAACTGTCATCCCTACCCGTGCCCACTCAACTCCTCGTCCCTCTCTCCTCATTATATGCCCATATGTTGATTAATTGTGTTGGTGGTGGCTCTAGGTGTCCTGCTCGAGTGGTGGAATTGGCGCCGACGTCTCCTGGTTGTCAGATCAGTCGTCGACTCGTTGTAGTATTGTAATTTATGGCGATTGCGACAACTTACGAATTTTTTCAATCTATACTTCTAATCTATTCAATTTATTGCGTGATTCATACTTTTAATCTATTCAATTTGCACGCATCCCCTCCTTCAACTATCTTCATTCGTAACCTGTTCATTATCTGGTAAACATACAAATGATCGGATGATTAAACAAGAATAATGACTCCCAAATGATCGGATGATTAAAATTCACATTTGCCGTGTGATCAGAATGCCTAAAAAGTTTTTTTTTTTTTAATAGTGGTTTGATATTAGGGCCCTTATTTGAAACGAATATATAAGTAAGACGGGATTTACTAAAAACGATAGACAAGGCCTAGCTAAACGTCGGCCTCCCAATCTCCCATAATTCCATTCCATAAAGGCATAAACTCTTTCCTTGTATAGCACTCCATATAGGTAACCAAGACGGAATACAAAAAGGGCATTCTTACAGTTACAATTGTCATCGCTGGTGATTCGACATGTCGATGGAAACTATGATATCGATGTTCCACAACTGTCCAACATCCCTTGATCGCCGCGATCCATGCCTTGAGGTTTATTTTTTATTTTTTCCTATCCTTCAATTTTGTTTCGTCTATTTTTTTTATTTTTTTTCGTTGATTGATTGATTGATTGATTGATGTAGTTAGTTATGAAGACAAGCCTATTAGATAATATATTGTCTATGATTCGATTGATTGAGTTTGATTTGATAATACCCTATTTATAATAGGCTTGTGTTCAATTTTGTTTCGTTTATTTGAATGATTATTTTTTTTGTTTTCGTTGATTGGTTGATTGATTTTAATATTAATTAGATAATATTGTTACATTAGTTTATAATTGTTGGTCTTAGAGGTAGTTAGGTTTGATTGATGATTCCAGGAATGGGGTGGATGGGATTTCAGATGGGGGGATTTTGCCCTATTTCTGATGGGCGGTCGATGTCGACATTTTGCTCTAGTTAGTTTGTGATTCTGGATTTCTGTATCTCATTGATAATTTTAGCTTGGGTCCTCTAATTTCATCATCTTATTATTTGGATTGATACTGATATTAATATCCGTCCATCTTTACAATTTGGATTGGTTTTCGTTGAACAGGAACGCAGCACATCGTCTCTGTCCTCACTAATTCCTCGATTCCAAAACATCAGCATTGACTTGGACAACAACTCTGATCAACAGAATACTGAGGTGTTTGGTGTGAAAGTTGACTTGTTTGGTGGTACCACTCTGACAGAATGGAGAATCCGGAACCAGCAATATGATGTCTCGTATAAAGGTTTGAAGGTGCCCAAACCAATCAAGACATTCTCCGAGTGCTCCTTGAGTCCTCATCTTTTGACTGCACTGGCTAATACCACTCCTTCTCCTATTGACATGGTTACTGTTCCGCTAGCTCTGCATCAGAGAGATGTCCTTTGCAGCGGAGTAACTGATGTTGAACCAAAAGCCAGGGTATTTCTTCTTCCGTTGCTCATGCGTATTCTTACGCTTCCCAGGATGTCTCCCAGGCCCAGAAATGCTAAAGGTGGCGGTGGTCCATACGCTGTCATCTTGGTACCTGACCGTAACCTCGGTGAAGCTCTTCATTCACTTATTATTTGGTTTTATCCCATCTTGAGGATCAGCGTTTATGAGTTGTATCATGCTGAGGTGGAGATGATAGAGGACGTCCCGGTTGTTGTTGCTACACCATTTCGTCTTTATGATGCCTTCGTTCGTGGCCTTGTTACACTCGACCAGTGCTCTTTCGTTGCCGTTTATCAGGTTGATCAAATACTTGCTTCTGCTTCTGGAAGTTTTTACCTAGATTATATCATCAAGGCAATGCCCACTCACTACCTCAAACCTGAAACGCTAGATGAAGAGTTGGTTGATGGTGAGGTATACCAAACCACTTACATGATCTGTTCCACCATCACACCACTTGTCCAACGCCTTGCTGACGACTTCTTAAGATCCCCTGTTGTGATGAATCTTGGACGGGCGCTGTGCCCAAAAACTAGTTACTAGATAAGTGACGATGCAACCCTTTCAATTCTTAATATGGTATCTAAAA
>JAGPOY010006146.1:2050-12560 GCA_018983105.1 Silene uniflora
TTTATTGTGAAGATTTGCGAATAAGGTAGGTTATCCTACTCAGTATTACTGTGGTTTGCGTAAGATTCTCTCGTAATGTGCATATGTGATTGTATGTTGATATATCTATTGAGTTGTTGATTATGAGCGATGAGTAATCACTCGTGAGAAGGTGATTACGCCTAGAGGTCGTCTTCTGGTCTCTCAAGCCAGAAGAGGTGTGCACATCAATGACTAGGTTTAGTGGAAAGGCTGCGGTCTGACACTGGTGGATTTAGGGTACATGTTGCAATGGGTACCTGGCAGGGCTACATGTTGCGATGTGTAGTCGGTTCTGGTAGAGGCGAGGGTGGATAAGGAGATCACAACTCAATGATTGTTACATTGCTTCCGCTTGTGTTCATGTATCTTGATTGTCTTACTTTTATCTACAGTTGAACTGACCCCGGTTGTTTGTCTTATGACCTGCTGTGATCCATTCGGGGATGGTGAGCAGTTGGTTTAGCAGGTAATGAGCTTATGGACGATGATGTGCTTCTGGGATGGGAAGAGTCGCCACAAGTTTAGCATTTGCCTAGCCGACATAGTTAGTAGTATTAGCAGTAGTTAAACATTAGTATTTCATTTATGTTGCTTTATGAACGGTTGTAAGACAATTAAAGTTTGCTATTAATAAAGGGACAGGTATTATTCTTTCGATATTTTCACTACCCCGGTTATGTCGGGATGGTAATACTCTCATAGGCTAAGGGCAGTCCTTGGTAAAGGCCCCCTGGTTTATGAGGGTGTTACAGAATCATTCGATCGAATTATTCCTCTGACGCATCCAGTCGATCGACCAAAAAGTCAGTTGATCGAATATTCTTCAGTGCGCAATTCAGTCGATCGAATATTCTTCAGCGCGATATTCTTGCTACGCACACTGAACTTCAAACGGCCGCGATTTCTTCGTTACTTGGGCAAATCAAGCGTTTTTGGTGGCGTTGGAAAGCTAAGAGGATAAGCTTTCATCTCCAATTTGAATCACTTGATTATCAGTTGTAGAACTCCAGTTATGGCCATTCAAAGTAGGCACTAGCAGCGTGAAGCTCTTCTTTTGCTCGTTAAACTTCCTTACTTCACTAAGGACTCATAAAGGATAGTTTCCGAGCTTGTTTCTCATCAACGTCGAGATTGCAACTCCAAGGACGGGTTTTGGCTTGTCTACACACGTTCGGGTTCAATATCTGCATAGAATACAAAATAACCCAAAGTAGCCAATTCATGGGAGAATAGTAGCTCGTCACTACTTAATAAGCATATAAATGCGTGCAAAATGAATAAAATAAATGTATGAAAAAGGCACGCATCAACTAGTTTGGCCTTCAAATTAGCATTTGTCGCATCCACCTCAAAGAACTGTTCAAACCTGTAAACCCATCCTTGGACATCCACACCCTTAAAATGTGGAAACTCAATCTTGGAGAATCTGGCAAAATTAAAGTTTAATTGTTGTCCTCATTGTTGTGCAGAATTCCATCATTGTTGTGTGCATTTCTCTCCAATGTTGTAACTTCAATACCAATTTCTTGAAATTGATTTGTAATCCTGAGCATTGTGTCCCTTGAGCACGCATTTCATCCCTAAATTCATTTTGTTGTCTTTGTTGCTCTGCTAAGAATTCTGTCCAAGAATCTTTCATACTCTTCTGAAATTCTTCCATTGGAGCTTGTGCTTTCGCCATTGGTGTAGAGGTATGTTTATGGAGTTTTTACAAAGAAATTAGAGATATTTCCAGAATGATTTCTCTGATACCACTTGGAATAGACTTCTAGGAATCAATCGAAGAAATCCAAGAAACTAGTGCAGGATTGCTAATTGCATAAAACAAATGAGCCAAAAGTTTATTATTGAATGATTGAACACTGTTACAAGTAAGAGAGTTTTGTAGAGAATGTAATACAAATGAATGATTCTAAATTAATGACATAAACTAGATTTCACACCCGGCCGCTGGCCGGGTAATATTAAAAACAATTTCTGATATTTATCTTCAGATTATTGCTTTGAAAGCATTTTATAACGAATATCTACCTATAACATGTTCAATATGTGTGACAATTGTTACTCTCCAAAGAACTTCTTTAGGTAGACCATTTTGCATGGTTTGGAGTCGGACACCTAGGATCGTGATCGGTACATATTTTTAACATATGATTCATATCAAAATTGTAATGACATTATATTCAACATCTTGTATCATAGATAGACACTGTATAAATATTATAGAAATGTTTTTTGCTTAAATTTATATTCCCTTTGTCTCAATTTGTCTGTTTTATTTTTTGTGAGAAGTATTTTAATCAAAAGTAAATAAATGAATGGAATTGAGGAGTTGTAACAATATAATAACAAACCAATACTGAGGAAAGGCCGGGAAATCTATTGTCGGTCATAAGATATATAAAAAGTGTTTACATATACAAATAGACCTTGTATGATACTCAAATAGATATTGTGTAGTTATGCAGATAAAATTCTCTTATGTTCAAAATTATATAACCTTTTCTATTATTAATCAAATTCTTGCAGCAGTTAATTGTCAACTTTTGATAAATATTTTTTTTATTCAATTGTGTACGGATATGACAAATATAAAGATCGTAAATGAAGTAAAATTCATATGTTGTTCTCTCTCTTTAAAAAAATGCCTAAATTTATAATTATAAAAATTAAGAATAACTATTATTTATAATTTAAATTTTTAAAAAAAATAAGCATTTCTAAAAATAAATTAATCAGCCTCGGTTTTTTACCTTAATCCGACCCGAAACCTATATAAACCTGTATAAACTTGGCCCATATTTTATTACCCGCACCCGAAATGACCAACCCATAACTCGCCAGTTCGATCCTTTTGACAGGTCTACTCTTCACCAATTTGTTCACTGAGCTAGGCCATCATACATCTTTCCCGTATTAGTCTTGTGTCACCAACTTAATAGTCACTTTCCTTTTGTTTATATACCGAAATTAACAAAAGAGGCGGTATAGTTGCTGACATATAGTTGTGGAAAATTAAACATTATAAATGGTATGTAGACATGATTAAAACTCACATATAATTGGTACTATGAGGGAAAATGAATGTGATATTTGTACACGAATATGGTATCTTTTACATTATTGACTATTACGGTATCATGTTTTGGTTTATGTAAAACTTGAGCGCCAAAAATCAATTCTCACTAAAATGAAAATTGTTGTTAATTTCATAAAAGAGAAACAACAACAACGTCCAAATTATAAAAATTGTTACTGCAAGGTAAAAGGGACAATGGGTGATCTTTGAAAATATACTACAAAAACTTGTGGTAATAGGATACGACTATACGTATAGTAGAATAAGAGGCATACGTAGGAGTCTGCTTCAACTAAGATTTATCTTTTATATTATTTTATGTTAAATTACTCCCTCCTACCCATATCTAATGTCCCATTTGCCCAAATTCTTTACCCATCAAAATGTCCCATTTGCTTTTGCCCATGTGTTTTTTGGACTAAACTACCCCCAACTCACCCAACTATACATTACTTTTTATTATTCTATTCAATTTCATAACACCCTCTCTCCTATTATCTTACCCCTATACATTACTTTTTATTATTCTATTCAATTCCATAAATTTTCCACTTTTTCCCAAATGGGACAATAGATACTGGTAGGAGGGAGTAAATCATAGTAGTAGTAAGAGGCATATGTAGAATTCTAGAAGTTTGTTTCAGCCAAATTTATCTTTTACATTATCTTATGTTAAGTTCTTTAGTAATTCAGAAAAGTTGTAGCCATTAGTTATCTTTTAATTTACTATTTTAAAATTCCGATAGTGCTTTGCTATTTTAANCCAATGAAGTCGCTTCAAAACAATAGCCAATGAAATCGCTCCAAAAGTTCCTCTTTTAAGTATATAGATAGATAGATAGAAGCCTATTTTAGAGGTGATCATGGGCCGGGTCGGGCCGTGTTTGGGTCGGGCCGAAGCATACAAATACGTCCAAGTGTGTGGGCTGGGTCGGGTCGGGCCTATTTTTTCGGCCCAAACCCGGCCCGTGCGGGCTTATATCGGGCTTCGGGCTAATACGGGCCATTTCAGGCTTATTATTTTTACTCTTCAAATGACTAGAAATCCTCATTATGAAATATAGTTTTTTAGTAGTTTAATAATGTATATTAGTACGTGCTCATTTTACGTTGTTATTGTGTTGTATTAATATATGATGCTCTTTAGACTCAAACTCTTTGACTTACCACACTAATATTAGTAAATAAATAAATTGTTGATCTGAGACTATTAGTGTCCTAAACAAAATCATTAGCATATTTATCGCAAACATACTGGGCAAACTAACGTTTGTCACACTAATTAATATTGGTAAATAAATTATTAAGGTTCATTTATTATATAGAAATTGGTTGGTTAATTTTTTACCAACGCTTATTTACATCTGTAACTTATACATAAGTTCGGAAATCTTGCATATGTTAGGGTGGGGCCGAGCCAAAATTCGGGCCTTGAAGTTGGCCGAAACCCGACCCTATTATATGAATCGGGCCACGGGCATTTTGGGCCTAAAATCAAAGCCCAGACCCGGGAAAAAATCGGGCTAGGCCGGGTCGGGCTAGCAGGTCAGGGCCATTTGATCAGCTCTAGCCCTATTTATAACATCCGGCAATTTCTAGCCCAGCCAACTAACCCTAACTAACCAACTCTAACAGAATAATAACCAATTTGTTATGCCAGCTAAGGAGTTTGTTATGGTAGTTACTAGTTAGTATGTCCAACAGTTAGCCTTCAAGTTTTTTTGACCCATCAGCCTTAGCTTGAGTTAGGTCTGGTTTGAATCCAATATGCATGACACAAATCCTTACACACACCGTAACCAACTAATTGTCATCCTTGGTCTATATACCAGTGTGTCGTGGATTCCACCAACATGCTTCAGGTTTATTGTCTTAAGCGTCACCTGCAGAAGCAGGTATTGATGCTGGTGATAACCAGGAAGGGAAATTTTCTTGGGTGGGGTGGCGGTTTACTGGTGTTGACAGCATTCGAATCGATAAGTCAAAAAACAACCTTAGCCATTCCATAACTGAACCAAATTGAATGCTTCCAAATACATTAAATTGGGTACAATACTGAGCAAACATAAACATAGGATAGAGATTACCCTAGAATAGAAAACCCTACTCAACCAGCTGAGAGGCTCCCAAACTTGCAGAAAGTGAACACTGACTTAACGAGAATTAAAGAATGTACTTTGATCTAAGCGAGTCATCCTATTATTAAACTTTCATAATGTGCAAACATATGTACTGAATGTACCAACAGCAGAGTCACCATCTCACCATCGGGCCTGCTATTTAGATCTCCTTGAGACGACGATCCATGATCTGGGACACGGTTTCCATGAATGTCGCTTCAGATGTGCCAGGGAGAACGGCCTCGAGCGCCTCTTGAACTATCTCCTCAATCACGGATTCCTTCCTCAGGGTTTCACGGCACATGATGCTTCCAATTGCATATGGGGTCCACCCTCTCTCCACCCCTTTCTTAAGCAGCATGGTCGAGATGCGTAGAGTACGTGCACTCTCAACTGGCATGTCCCACCCGTAAAACTTCAGAAGAGCTATGTCTTCCTCAGCATCCAGTGATCTGATGTACTCAATGGTCTCTGGAGAGTATGGTTGCTTAGCTTGCGGCCAGTACAACCAGTCAAATGTGCAATCTTCAAACTACATGGAGGACAAATAACTTGTCTTGATTAGTCAAATTATACACGGTGAAAGATAATTTACGATGTAACATATCTAAGTCATAAGCACCAAGCTAGCCAAACAAGGACATATCAGATTTCATAGCAAGAGATGAAGCAGCTCGAGAACATTCATGACTTTCCGGACAAAAACAAAAAAGCATGCTTCGCAACTGAGTAAAAAACCATCATTATTATAAGACATGTATTACGCCTTGTGTCATTGTTGTAGGGTAGGCAATATACTCATGTCAAGGTGAACTATGTACCCAATATCCAAGCAAACACAAACAGACCAACACATTAATTTGCTCCTGTTTGATATTCTCCATGATAACCCGTCCCATTTATATTTCATAGTTCACATCTATAAGACCATAACAGTTAGCAGACAATCTCACAATTCATTACTGCATAACAAGTTAATAGCACCGGAAAGATGCAATACAAAAAGTAAAGAACAATGACACTTACACTCTCTGGCAAGCAATAACCATGATCAATAGGTATCAAGGTGGTTCGCCCGGTTTCACTGTTCTTAATGAACAAAATATTTCCAGAATGCCTATCTGCATTCGCCAACCTCATGTCCAGCACAGATATTTTGTGCACCTCTTCCACTGGGAAAGCCCCGGGACCAATATCCTCACAGCTCCCATTGTTTTTCATGAACTTCTGCAAGGATCCGTACTTCTCATTTATCCCATTCGGGTGGTTGAATCCCTCATGTAAACACTTGACCATGGCAGTAGGAGGAACCCCAGAAAAGCCGATTGCCTCTCCAGATATCCCACGCCTACCGTTGATTGGATGATCCAACAGGTATGCTGCAACTTCCCTAAATGCTCCTTGACCAACTCTTGTACCCCTCTTCAACCCTTCACCATCTGTGGTTAAGGGTAGCCCATGAGGATTGTTCATTGCTTTAGGCTCCTCATCGATAGGCTTAAACACAGAAACATACTCTGATCCCGTTGAATCCAACATAAGGTAAGCTCCACCTGACCCCTCAGTCGACATGATAGGGGAATGCCCATTAGCTAATCCATCTTTAGTCATCACTATTACATCCAATATGGCAGTCGGCACATCACCCTTTGGGTTGCCAAAAACTGGCACCAAAAAGTCTTTCGCTGGCACCATATCACATCCATATTCATACTTCTTCTTACTAACAACAGGCGCATCAACTGACAACTCAAAGTCCTTCCCCACAGGCGTAAACCTAACCTTGGCCGACTTCCTGATAATCAAAAGAATCACGCCATTGTCACCATGCTTAACAATTTCATTAATTTTCTTCTGATCATCAAGCTGCTCCCCCTTATAAATAAGCTCATGACCCTCCTCACCGTCCAACTCCTTCACCTTCTTCGCTATCTTTTTCTTCACAGACCCAACATCCTGAAACCGCCCCACACAGAAACTCAATTCCTTGCCACATACCGTCCTAACCTTAATTGCCTGTAAATCCGTCAGCTTAACCACAATGTGCAACACATCCCCATTGGAAAAATCATAATCCCGAACAAGCGAATCACAACGAGACAATTCCCTCCCACAATACACTAATTTCTGATTCTTCACCACAAACCCAGTACTACTCTGAATCTTAAGCTTAACGGACTCAACCGATTCATACGTGAAAACCTGCAACGGAGCCCTGAACGTATTTCCCATTGCATTCACTTCTATAAATATGGATTCATTCAAATCTAAATCAAGCGAACTAGGGTAAAACCTCGGCGAACCTACGGATTCCTCCGTCCTACTAACAACTAACGCAGCCGACGACATCTTTTCTCCTCAAAGTTTCGAACTTTAATCAATCTACTCCTTATTCACAACTTACCTAACCTAATTAATTACAACTAATAAATTACAAATTAAACATGAACAGTTTCTCTACAGTCTTATCTACAGTTACATAAACAATGACAAGAAAATCGTATCCCTGAAACCCTAAGAGGGTAAAAGGGTATAGAACTACAGAAACGTTTCTGGAATTAAAGTAGCAGCATACCTCAATTTGAATTTAGACGAAAGATTAGATCTTGGAAACCCTAAACTGACGGAATCAGTTCAATTGATTTCCAGAAACTTTCTCCAAATTAGAGAAAATGGGGTTCGAAAACCCCAAATTAAACCTTGGTTGTAGAAATAAGTTGTGTAATTGGAATGATTGGGTTGAAAATTAGAGGGAATTTTGTTTGATTTTTAGGGTTTGCGATAAAATAAAGGGGGAAAAAGAAGAAAGAGGGAGAAGATATGGTGATGGTGATGATGATGATGGAGGAGGAAGAGAGGGAGAAGGTGGGGAAGATGCGACAATTTACGGTGACGAGGAAGTTTGATTTTATTATACGCGTTTATATTTATTGAAATGTGACACGTAAATGGAAGGATTTCATTGGTTCGATGATTTGGAGCTTTGGAAATGTTTTGTTTAGTTTTTCTAACGCACAACCTGTTTTGTACTATACATTGTAAGCTTAAGAAAGATATACTCGTTTTAAATGAGAATTTCTATTATTAAATAGTTTATTTAGATTTAGATTTAGATTTAGATACATTAATTTGAATGAGACTGTCCTAAGATATCTGATGTACGTGGAAGATTAGCATTACTGTTGTGATGGTATATGAATGATACGTATAAATTCAATAAAAATGTTTTACAATGATATATATTGAAGATATTTCATTTATTACTATGTATATTTATATTAATTTATATTAATAGTAGTATTAAATTACTAATCGTATCAGTACTGATTTTATTGTATCATACAAATACAAATATACACAATGATCTTTTTGAAATCAAAGATAATTAGATCCTCTCTATTTTTATTTTTTAATTTTTTTCCTAAAAAAAATAGGGAGGATGATAGTTTCATGTTTAAAAGATCAATGTAATACCCATATATCAAGGTTGTTTTGTGATAGCTTTATGTTTCAGTTTCAAAATAAATGTTGAAAGAATGTGTAATACTGTAATATACAAATTTGTAATGGAGCTAAGAGCAAATGCAATGGTGAGTTTTTGTCTCGAGTTTGTCAATAAGAACTTTGAAAATAAAATTTTTACCAATGGAGGTAGCATTGGGTTTGTTAAAACAATACGGGTTGAATAATACCATATTATGTGCAAATGGTAAAAAAGTAACCCCATGTGTAATATGAAATATGAAGTGACAAGTTGTCTATTAGGTAATGTGTAATTTGTGACCAATTTTAACTTCAATGTTATATAACTGAAATGGCTAAATAGTCAGTTATAATGGTTATATCTGATTATATTTATTAAATTTATGATGTTTTCAATTTTCTTACAAATGTAATAGGTTACAATGTTTATTAAAATAGTGACAAGTTGTGTATTTGAAAAATGTGTAATTTGTGACTAATTTGAACTTAAATGTTTTCAATTTTCTTGCAAATGTAATATGGTTACAATACATATTAAAATAGTGACCACTCACAAGTTGGCAGACCTATATGGTTATCATCCGCCCCATTTCATACTAATATGGTACCTATTCGACCCGTTACAAGCTTGTGACGAATAAGGCCGTCACAAATGAGAATTTGTGTTGTTAAAATAAGAACTTGGTTCTTTTTTAAAAACCAAATTCTTTGATAGTTTCAGTGTGTGTTTGACCTAACTTTTCAAAGTGTTTTTGGACTTAAAAGCAGTTTTTGGTCAAACACATCATGGTGCTGTTTGGCCAAGCTTTTAAAGTGCTTTTGTAACATAAAAAGCTAAAGCTACCAAAGCTAAAGTGTTTTTGGACTTAAAAGCAGTTTTTGGTCAAACACATCATATATGTAAAAGTTAAAAATAATTTCTCAAAAACTCAAATACCATATTTTTGTGACTTTTGTCCATAAAAACAGAAGAAACAATTTGATGTTTCTGATTCTGGAAAACTGTTTTTTAAAAAATCAAGCTCTAAAAACAAAAACTCATTTTTAACAATCTAGGCCAAACATACTCTTAAGAAAGTAAAATATTAATTTAGAGATGAAAAAATTAGTAGGGGGTCCTAATTAAGAACTTCGCGAAAGTTCTTCCATCCTAAGATAAAGTTACCAAAGTTGTTACCAAAAAAAAAAAGATAAAGCTACCAAAGTGGCTTGAATGTTATAGAGCGTGGGAGTGTCTCAAAGCGTTGCAATATGACAACAAATTGAGAGGTCTCAGGTTCGACTCCCTACACGGGAGTACTGCGGTATTACCTGCCATCAAGGGCAACCTTGATGATTTACCTGGTCTCCATGTTTGCAGGGTGTTCGGGTGTTCTCTTGGGTCACAAAAAAAAAAGATAAAGTTCTTAAATTTACTAATTGACGAAGAATGACTTGGTAGAGTAAGTGTAACACCCTTGTAACACCCTCATAAATCAAGGGGGCCTTTACCAAGGACTGCCCTTAATCTATGGGAGTATTACCATCCCGACATAACCGGGGTAGTGAAATAGCGAAAGAATAATGTCTGTCCTTTATTAATAATAATGTTAATTGTCTTACAACAGTCTCATAAAAGAAATAACAACTGAAATGTAAAGGTTCAACTATTAATAATATTAATAACTATGTCGACTAAGCAAATGCTACTCTTGTGGAGACTCTTCCCATCCCATACGCACACCAGCATCATCCATAAGATCATCACCTGCTAAGCCAACTGCTCACCATCCCCGAATGGATCACCGCAGGTCATAAGACAAACAAC
>JAGPOY010006147.1:0-10510 GCA_018983105.1 Silene uniflora
TCAGTCATAAATACAGCCATTAATTACAGCTAATCATTAATATAAACATAATAAATGAAGTATAAATATCAGCAAAACATTAATTATGGTTTAATAAATTTTACTATAAAATTAAATCAAATAATTAAGGTGAATTGATTCTAAATTTATAAAAAATGTATTTTGATAAAAAATCTAAAACGTAAATCATTACGTTCATTGCCAAAATTGCTTTCAATTGAGTATAATTTCCATTGTATTTATTGAATTTTTTTATATGTATATAGATGATTAAAGTGAATTTATCAAAATACTTTAAATTTATGTAAAAAAAAACTCATTAAATCCATTAAGATAAATATATTTGGTTGGTTTACTGTATTTATTAAAAACAAAACTTAAAGAGAACTTCTACAGGTAAGTTTTTATAATGTGGGAATGAAAAATAATATTGCCACAAATTAAATACATATGATATTTTGAGAGGGTTTCAATAGGGTTATAACGAGTATGTATGTACAGATGGATCACGAGTGCATTTTAATAGTCAAAACAAAAGTAATTTTTATTATTAAGTACAATAGTGATATAAACCACACATGAAAAAGTAGAAAATATATTATATTTTTCTTTAATATATTCAATTAAACATGTATACGTCAAGTATAAAACATTGATTAGGACTAATTACGTAAAATATTTTATATGTTATCTTTTAAATATCTTGAAGTTAAACCTCAAAAAATAATATTTGAGAACGTTTAACCAAGGCAAAATTAATCTTTACATCATTATATATAGTTGTTTCAAAAAATAAAAGATGCAAATTTCTTATTGATATATATTCCTTACATAATCTATAGCACATGCAAGACACAACCATCAAAGTAATTAAGCGTGAGCCCTATATCTTTGATACATAAACATCACATGTTATACATAAAAATTGAAAAATGCATAAATTATATTCACGTCATTTTGAACATTATTAATTGATTTGGAATAGCTATCGTGAAATTATCTAATTTAAGAACTTAATAATGTTGATTACTGCATTTTTGGAATGAATTTTATTTTAATTAGTATGATATTTAATCAGTCACAAAATTATTTATAAAACTTAATCATGCATAACTAACTATCACTTATTAACTATAATTAAAATTGTATGTAAAGACGTTGAAGTTAAAAATAAAAAAAACTAAGATTTGAGAAAGATTAATTTTTATATATAAATAAAATTATTAAATGTCATATATGAATTAAGACGGATTTTCTTCAATTATAATAATAAAATTTTAAAACAGACCGCGCGAAGCGCGGGATGCTACTTAGTATACCATAAGATTAACAATCTAATGGTTCTAAAAGAGTACTAACTAACTCTTGTGATATAATGCGTCTATCATTCCAGAATTAAGATTTTGATCCGGGTTACCAATTCAAGCCTTTCACAATCTATATGATATATCATTCTAGGTTTGTTTTAGAATAAAATTATTACCAATGATTTATATGGGCTAGCCATAGACCAATTCATGGTATATGAGGATACAACACTTGTGATCACCAAGGTGAAACCTCTTTTGTGTTTTAAGCACAAACTTAAAATTATATTTTCATTTAGAGTTTATGCACATAATAATCTCAATTAAGGTACTACTCTAAATTAAAACTAGATTGAGTACACAATGACATCTACATGTCTTATAATGACAACTACTCTAGTTTCAAAGTTTTGTGTAGGTCGACATTGTTCAATGCTATTCGTCATATTATTATCATTTCTTGTATGAAATACAATGATAAGAACCACCGCCGGTATCAAATATTGACGAAGATACTAGCAAAAGTAATGTTAAATCAAATAGATGTTTAAAGAAGAAGGTCGTGTTAGGTGTCGCACAACTAACTTGTTTATTCCCTAATAAATTGGGGTAGTTTCTATTTTAGTGTCCAACACTTCCAAAATGGAAACATTATCGGTCGGGATTGATATATTAGGTTTAGCGTTGTTATTCCCAATAACTTTACCTTTACCTTATATCATCCAAATTTTCCTTCCTTATTGAACCTCGTCCTATTCTTAACAATTAAGATAATGCTCCCACTCACTTCAATGAATCTTTGCTTATGCAAGCAAATTTGAATCCCATGAAGAATACTCTTCAAATTATTCGTAGTTTACGCCATAATAGGTAAAACATTTATTGAAGTGATTGCGGTATTTGGTTAATTATGATTTCTGACAAATCTAATCACCAATTGGATCTAGCGTTTCCAAGTACTTAAGCAATTTAAGTGCATGAGAAACTATTCCGTGAGCTAAAAGAATCGTTTGTTGTAAGTAGATATTATAGCCAAGAATCAAAAACTCTTTTGAATGACTTCTATCTATACTGTTCACAAGAGATCATTACAATTTAACACGACGATTGGAAGGAAAAAGCAACTTTGTCTTTTGTAATGGTGTTTTAACGGAGAATTAGTAATCGAAATGATATCGTATATAAATCGATGTAAAGATATAGAACAATATTAAAACAACGAACTAGTGGGAAAATAAACATTTATCGTTTTAATTAAACTTGTAAATAAAACAAGTTAAGCATTTGTATAGTGACCTTTACCCAACTATAACAAACGATTCCAAGACCCGAAATTCATATTAATTTCGGTGTGAGCCAACGGGCCCTCTACACTTTCCTTAATATAACTCGGTGGGTTAACTCTTTTAACCGATTCTACCATTAGAACTCGTAGTCGATGACATTACGCTAATTTCATCTCTAGCCCGAAATTGTTGCGGCTACGGTCGCTAATACTTTCGTTGAGATCGACCAAATTTCGAAGTATAATAACCATTTATTACCCCACTTACCCGACGTCAATAAAGTGCCCCGATAAATCGTATTGTACTTTTATGAAACCGAGGGTCATGGGTTTCTACTTTTTGGTAAGGCTAAGTCTCAATTTGAAATGTAAAGGTCTTGTCAATTTATTATCTATCAAAATTAAGTGAGCTAAAAGATCGAATTATTGATAATTATAATTGACACGGTCGATGACTGGATATGATATGCATGTTATGTTATGGCGATTTGGCGATGCATGCAACATATTAAAACGTAAAGCAATAAAAAAAATTCCTAGTATGACCTTTCCTAAAACAGAAAATCTAATAATCTATTACATATTCGGAAACCAACTCCATTGGTCCCTTGAACTTCATGTGACACGTCTTTAGGATAACACCGTCTTGATCGGAACGCCTTTCCGATTGCCATCGTCTTTAGGATTCACCAAGATTACAAATAATAAAATACAAAGCTATTCCTATCTATAAAATCTACTTAAAAGCCTCGCCTAAAATAACCCCTAAACTCCACCTAGATAAAGCCACATGGACTTGTAAAAAGCCACATAGGCTACACGTATGACAACTTATTCCCATGTCATTGTCCAACCATGCCACTGAGTCATGTTATCCCACTCCTCTTTCATTCTACTGCAGTAACCGACTACGCTCCCCCGATACTATCATCATCATCATCATCATTATTTGCCTACCGTCAAACATCGATCCCCACCACGGCCTCCCAATCTCCATTAACCATTACCGGCAATCGCCCGAGAAACACAGATACCACTCAATGCAACACCATGGTCTATTTTCATTCATGACTTCAGTTGGCAGAACGACGGCCTCGTCCGGCGGCATCGTCGCCAGCCACCTTCTATCTGAGTTCACCGGCGGTTGCGACGGCAACCGTTTGTGTCCGAAAAAGTCAGGTAATTGGTTGTTATCTTCCCAGCCTTTCAATATCATGTTACATAAATCATATAATTATGTCCATTAATGGTCGACTCTTGGTCTCACCGCTTTCTTCAACTGATCCTTTCATTTGTTTGGCTGTATATATAGGCTGGTTGCGCAACCTATTTGTGTTGTTTTGCCTCATCTTACCCACAAGCACGCCCCCGTCGACGGCCCCCAGAATCGTACTCTGGTATGCCTTCTTTTCCAACTTTTTTAAGTTCAAAGAACAATTACAAATTAATTATTTTTGATTGATATTCCATTATTGTTAAAATGTTCAATTGAAGAGGGGAAATTAGAAAGGAGCATAATTTACCTGCAATATTTTATCAGACCTTTTTATTGTTTTGGGGTTGGCCAGACGGTTTTTGGATCTAGAAGCAAACTTATCTTAACAACATTTATTTTCTTATGGGTGTGTAACTAGAAATGATAATGAAGATGTTGCGTTTTGTGGAAGCCAAGACCAATACCACGTCACTTGCTCCATCTATGAAAGGGAAACAGCCAACCTGCCTATTTGCCATTAATTGTTGGTGATCTATTTCGTGTATGTCGTCTGGCCTACACATTTGAGTTAATTCTGCGTTATTTGTCCCGTCTATGATGCACCGTTCATTTAGCTGTGTTTGCGATTCTACGATTGTGCTTTAATTCCAACAGGTCGATGATGGTGTAGGCGGCCAAGACGTGCCACTTATAACATCATATATTATGCATCTTATTTAGTAGTTATATGTTTTAAATGATTCACATGTTCTTATGCTACTTGCAGGGGGAAATTGTTTCAGTATCACCTAAACTAGGAGCATGTAACTCTTTAATTATTTGGATGTATAACTAAGCATGAAGCATCCATTATCAATTATAAATCAAGTAGGATTATGTAGTGGTGACTTGAAAAGGACTAATAGTAAAGGAAAAGTAAAGGAAAGCTTGTATGCATAAGCTGACAACGTGATAAATGCTGAATATGAAAAGCGATTTTGCATTTTGATTTTGGTCCAACAATCTAATCACATTGTGCTAATTAAAATATGTCTCACTTCAATGTCTCAATTTGGTAAAACTTAACATCCTCATCATGTTAATTACCGTTTATACATCATGACTCACTCTGTTGTTTTTCTGACTTAGCTCTACCACTTCTAGGTTGTGTCAAAATTGTGCCTATATCTACAACGTCGACCGCTACGCCTGTGACTCTATTTTACCGGCGGTCGCGTATCATCATGCTCTTGAGTCCTTATTTCAGTTTCTTGCATGGTCACACCAAATTATGTTGAAAGGCGCAGGTTAAGACCATTTTTTTGTGTCGTTTCCACCCTTTCACCTTATATATTAAGAACCTTTTGATGGTACTTGCAAATCAATGGAAGGCTTTAAGGGATTTTATAGATGTTGTGATATTCTTTATGATCATTCTTTGCTTTAGTGTTCTCAACAATCGTGTCATAGTTCTGAATTTTCGTAGCCATTATAAGTTTGTTTTCTGAACCACACGCTCTGTTTGCCAACAGCAGGACATGGAGAAAAGGCATATTCCCAGCAAAGCCGACCACTACAGCCATCACAACAGCTCCTCCGCGGGTTTTGTGCCATCTAAACGTTCTCTTTAAATATCTGTAGAAATTCATGTTTTTAATTTACCTTTGCTGCCATCCCTGATCTTTAATTTAAACCCATGATTTGCAATGGACCACACCCCCCGGAAAAGAGCGCGTCCACGAAACCCAGGCCATCAACCGTTTCCGACACGACACCCTTAAACATGCCCTCCCCCCCTCTGGCGGCCATGTGTACTGAAAATCCAAGTAAGATTCTACCTTAGCTTTAATAACATGACCTCCAGTTTGTACTGTTGAGAAATAAACTCCATAATCATCATGCTGTTAATCAGGTACCACAACCGACTCCATGGACGTAGCCCCAAGTGACCCCCCTATCACCGTTCACCCTTCTTACGCGCCAGCTTTCCCACACTTGAGACAGCCCACCTCTGACAACTCCTCATCTATCTCCCCAACTCTGAACACCAGTTTGGACAATTCAAACATAGGGTTCCATAAGATGGAGTACAGGCCCCGTAAGAGGGGCCGCCCATGCATTAGAACAAGCTCACCTGGTGACAAACCCGACCCCTGCACTAATGTCGCAGTTGTGTATTCCGCAACCGTCACTACTGAAACCGGCATAGTACTGGAATTTAATTACGCGTTAAAGCTTCCTCTGCTTACTAAATGCACATTAATTTTGAACAACCCAAAACAGATACCGTAGTGAGCCCCACCTCCCCTGCGCATTCGCAACCCCCTTCCTCACCAGCCAGGCAGAAGCCTACATGTACGTCATTCTTTAATTTACCCGTCATCTTTTGTTCCATATCCTTAGTGAAACCTGTTGTACTTGACCTGATTTCACTAACCGTGAACCTTGTATGGTCTGTCAAGGACAGGTACCCGCCGTAAGGGACTCAGCTGTCGCCAAACAGGACGCCCCCGCAAGGCTGTACTTCCCGGATCCCAAAAACACTTCCTCACACAACCCGTCCCCGAGACAACACAAGTTCCACGTCTTCACAACTGTCCAGGAGGTATATTCTTCTTCACTACTCACTCCTAGAAGCGGAGTTACTACGCAACTGTCATTAACTAACGGTTTTAAATTTATTATTTCCTCTTAAAACAGAACCCACTGCATCAAATTTGGATAAAACGTCCACTGCCAGCACCTCAACTACCACCAGTATGTCATCCTTTTTGCTTATCACGACACCAATTCACTATCTTGAAGCACTCATATGCCTCTGTATTAACTCTTATTTTACTGTAACTAGGGAAACACCGTCACTTCTGCCTGCAACATGAACTCAATTAACCACTTCCTCATCAGAAATTTAATTAAAATTAAAACACCGCACGTTATTTGAAATATTATTACTGTTTTTCGTTTCGTCACCACCCAGGAACAAGACTACAAGTCCGCCACTCTTTGTTCATTCCGTCCTCTTCTATGCCAAACTCTTATTGATGCCTGTTGTGCGTAAACTCATCTCAGCCACCGTGATCTTGGCTAGTGTCTACATTTCACAGGTACTCGCTCTAAGGGCCTCTGTTATCGCCAAACAGGTCGGCCCCGCAAGGCCACAGTTCCAGCAATCCAACAACAATGTGTCACAGAAACTGGCCAGAAACAACACACGTTTCAATTCTTCAAAACGGCGCAGAAGGTATGCTCCTCTTCACTGACCTCTCTTAGGAGCGGATTTAGAGCGCACCTTTATTGAAAATAGTGGTTTACATTAATTATTTCTTGCAAAACAGAACCCACAACTAACCTCAATTTTGGAGAGCACATCCACACCGAGCGCCTCAAATGCAAGTATGTCCTCCTTTGCTTATCCCAGCAATAACTCAATTTCTTGAACCATCTTTATTATTTTGTATTACCTGCTATTCTATTGAATGAAGGACAACACCGTCACTTCCACCTCCAATATCAACACAATGAAACACTATTTCATCAGAAATATAAACAAAAACCACGAAAAGCACATCATTTCCTCTTAAACAAATGAGCTAAGTTTACATTTCTTTTCCCTTTGTTATAGTAAAATGTGTTTGCTAAAACGCCATCAGCGTGACCATCGATCCACTAAACAAGGGACCCTATATACTAACTTTGCTAAATTAACAGGGAAATATTTAAAAGCATGGTGCTTTGGTGGTCCAACAGAAGTTTGTCAGTTCTGTGATGCTGTTGTCTGGAAAGAAGAAGCTGTAGGCGAGGCCTCCAATAAAACAGCCCAAGTTCAATATATGTTGACAAAAGGGGAAGGTGAAACTCACACTACTTAATGAACCACCAAAAATCTTGAAAAGCTTATTAGATCCCTTGGGGGGGCTCATAGTCCATTAAATTCAGAAGGTTTATCCGATCTTACAGCAATATATGCATTCACACCCATGGGTGACAGAGTCGACAGCGCTATCATAAAGGTATGTATACTTCAATCAATATAAAATTTACCCTGAACTGCTTGACAACTACACAAACCCCAAGTTTTTACAAGGAAGGGCAATTTTGGCACCCAAAATCGAATTCGTGGATGAGATAAATAGATACATTCTTCGTATCATACCAGGTGATGAGATAATAGCAAAAAGTGCAGACAAAATTTGCCCACTGACTAACGGAGGGGAAATGGAAAATTTATAGCCAACAGAATTTTTGAACTCCCTCCGGTTTCAAGGTCTACCAAATAACGAAATACATTTGAAGGTTGGGTGCCCCATAATTTTGACGAGGAACATAAACCAGGCAACTGGCATGTGAAATGGGACTAGACTGATTGTTGTGCATATACGGTCCCGTACATTGGAAGCAAGAGTAATCACGAGAACTAATGTTGGTCAATTGGTTGTTATTCCACGCATAGAAATGACGCCAACGGAAACTAAATGGCCCTTCACAATAAAGAGGAGACAATCCCCTATCACAGTTTGTTTCGCAATGACAATAAACCAAAATCAAGGGCAGACTTTTGAGAACGTGGGTGTTTAATTACGCCAACCAGTTTTCAGCTACGGACAACTATACGTTACTGTATCACGAGTAACCTCACGGCTCACGCAAGGGCTTAGAATATGCATCCCACAAAAGAACTTGGAAAAGGGCGAGGAAGAGACCAAGAATGTGGTTTATAAAGAAATATTTGACGAACACTGACGCGTGTAATAACCTTGCTTGCTTGATTTTATTTGCCATTGAATTATTTTACATGGGACACCGTCTATGAAATATCCGTTAACATGGCTTACATTACCTAATGTTTACTTCTATTTTCCATGCAGGCCAAACATCTGCCAATGAGCTCGGATTTTTTTGGTAAGATTGTCTCTATAAAAATCAAGGCAGGCCTGACTTCAGAAGGATTTGATTCGCCTTCCGTGGCCTGTCTAATAATTAAGGATTTGATTCGCCTTCCGTGGTCTGTCTAATAATTCTCTAAATGCACCCATCATGGTATGTATACTTCAGTCAATATAAAAATTTTCGGTTGCAAGTGATAGAAACTTAGCTTTTATTCCAATATAAGGAATTATTTGTATGCGACACAAGAACCGCACTTAGACAGTGGATCACGAGATACTGCCTTTTGAGCTGTATTGGTTTCAGATTAGAGCTGACTACATAAACTTAGGATCCTAATTTCGGCCACATATTTTCCCCAAATGTTTTTTCCCCCTAAACTGTTTAGTGTAAGGAAGGACAATGACAGCTACTTTGGTTATCTGTTCCTATACTATTTTTTCGGATACCACTACAGATGCGACAAAAGTAGGCCATGTCCACAAAATTATAGCTGAATTGCCACCATATTTGTTTTCCTGCAATGCTTATAGTTTCGGTTGTTTCCACTAGGTAGTGAATTTGTGAAATGGTAGAGGACGGAAAACAACCCCAAAATAACCCAAGCATAAAGATATTTGAAGAGCATTCTTTCGGATTTACAAACCACAATAGTGGCTGAAAAAGATTATACAAGGGACACTGAATTTGTGATGGCCAATATCATTGTAATTCATGAATACTCTAGTATTTTGTTGAAAGTGGGAATCCTTATATCATGTACATAAAATTGGAACCCTTGGTTCGCTTGTACGTTGAATATGGAATCTCAATCATTGTTGAGTTACGAATTGCCTATCTATTTTTATGAAATCAACAGAATCATTTTTCTGCAAACCCTCAAATAGCTGACTCTTGATTTTGTTTGTCTATATCTTTAACTTCTTAGAGAACTATGTTTAACAGTGATGTTCATTTCTGTTCTCCAAATCTTATATTTGTGATATTTATTCCCGTTTATGGACATCATTTTCTTACTGTGATTCACATACATTATTAGTAAGTTCATTAGGGGTTTTAAGTTGTACTCCTTCCATAATGTTTTAAGCTGACTTGGATGCAAAACATCTAAAGGCAAGAGATCTAACGGAAATGCGAACCGGGGACAGAACCACCAACCATATAAAATTAGAGAAACCGGGTGAAACGCTCAAGGATTGATCCAAAAAAAAAACCCGCAGAACCATGGAGGATGAAGGCCAACAGGAGAAAAAAAGATAGACAAGGAATAAGGAGGGAAGAATTTGGGGAAAATTGTTCAAATGCATCCTCACATCCAAGACAATGAAAATGTATCCACAAGATAATAAGACAATTAAAACGGATATAACCACGAAACCCGAGCAAAGAGCAGAAAAATAACCACAAAACAGGCCCAAAAAACCAAAAAAAAATTGCCCAAACTGCGATTTCAAGAACTGTTAACAAATTGGCCCAGCACGAAACCCAAAAACGAAAAAACCCGTGATTCCCACGGGTCCCAAAACTAGTTATACATTTGTAACAAAATTTAAATCTATTAAATTACAAAACGGTGATACGAGATCACATAAATTACAACCGAATCAATATTCCCATTCATTTCGGGCAATATTGATGTAGGGTCAAGTCGTCACACCCAATCAAACACATTTGTAACTCAACATACAAACTAAGTAGATAGTAGGTAAGTCGAGGTCGATCCACGGGACGGGGGTATTCGAGTCAATCAATCTAATCAAAGTTGTGCAAGGGGTTGTCACAATTATATTGAAAGGGGTTTGTAGTCTAAACTAATGCAAGCAAGTAAATAACAAGGAT